>CM038680.1:427184756-427258608 GCA_021605205.1 Aegilops longissima
TCGCGGGTGAATCTGCCTGAGACGGACGTAGTCAGATTGGGGCATCTCATCCATGCCCTTGGTGGGATCCTTGAACTTGCTGGCAGTAGTCTTGACATTGCGCTTGGGGGCAGAGGAGCCCTCTGGTGCGTCACCTTGGTTGCGCAGACGCTTGGAGCCAGTGTCACGACTGGGATTGGAACGGCGAGAGCCACCACCTGAGACACACACGCAAAACACCAACGAACGCGAAGAGGATCAATGCAAAGACCACAACAAAGCACAAGAAACACATAGGAAATATACGTGAAGGTTGGCCAGCGTTAGATGTGAGCTACGGTAGGACTGCCAGTGTCTGCGGTACTAAAAAATTAGTACTGCTCCAAGTCGCGGTAGTACCGTGCTAGGTCACGGTAGTACCGTGGTTGGAGCAGTAGTAAGGTTCTAGTGCCGCAGTGTGCGTGGTAGTACCACGCCAGAGGGGCGGTAGTACCGTGCAAGCGGTAGTACCGCGCCCGACGGGCGGTAGTACCGCGTCGCGTCAGATCCGAACGGCAGGTCGAATCTGAAAAGACCCGCGAAACAACGGCAGTGCTACGGTGATCAGATCTCGCGCAAGACAACAAAACAAGTATAATTCCTATGCAAGGCTACTCTCCTTCATCCTATTCTTGCAAAGAGAAAGCCTATGAATCTCTAGAACATCCAAGTCTCCCCCAACAACCTAAAGACAAAGAACGCAATAAAACGAGAAAGGATTGGGGAAAAACCTGGGTCCATAGCAAGAGCACGGGGTGGGGAAGGATCCCACCGGACGGAATCACGGGAGGGCAGCCGGAGGAGGAGATCCGGCGACGAACGCCGGCTCCTATCTTGAGCGGGAGAGAGAGATGAGACGACGTGGGAGGAACTGCGAATGGGTATGGGGGAGTTAGAACTCCCCCTGCCCGTCCTTATCCCCACGTGCCCAATACGGCGCGGTAGTACCGCAGGTCATCGCGGTAGTACCGCTCGGGCGGAAGTACCGCACCGGAGCGGTAGTACCGCTCACCCATGCGGCAGTAAAAAATTACTGCCGCGTGGGGGCAGTAGTACCGTGCTCCCACATGCGGTAGTACCGTGGTTGGCCGCGGTAGTACCGTAGCCGGCCGCGGTAGTACCGTGAGCTCAAGACACCCCTGGTTTCAACACAAAAGAAAGGTCTTTGCACGGAAACTTTTCACACAAAAGAAGCCACAAGCACACGCACAAACCAGAGGCAGAAAGACAGCAAGAGAACACCAAGCGACACAACCTCTCAAAAGGAGAGGGCGGTGGCCGAAGCCACCTATGTTTGAGTTAGATGGTATGGCACCGCGAAGAATTATCCTTGGGCCCATGACCAAAACTCGTCTTTGAAGCACAAGTACCATAAAAAATGGCTAATGTGGAAGAGTTGATCTATTTATGCATGATAGGGGGGAGGGAGAGTTCATTGAGAGAACAACACTCCCCCTTTGTTCATGCCTACACCTAAACTAGACAACAAGATGAGGGTGGTGGGGGGTGCACGGGTTCAAGTCACATTGCTCAAATCAATGATATTTAGCTCATGCCTTAACTCGCCAAATCTTGCTTCATCCAAGGGCTTCGTGAAAATATCTGCAAGGTTATCATGAGTGTTGACATACTTGAGCTCGATCTCCCCTCGCCTAATGTGATCCCGGATGAAGTGATACCGAATCTCAATGTGCTTCGTCTTGAAGTGTTGCACCGGGTTGAGAGAAATCTTGATGGCACTTTCATTATCACACCAAAGAGGCACTTTGTCACAAATGACACCGTACTCCTTTAAAGTTTGCCTCATCCATAGGAGTTGAGCACAACAACTACCGGCCGCCAAATATTCTGCTTCGGTGGACGAGAGAGACACACAACTTTGCTTCTTGGAAGACCAACTTACCAAAGAGCAACCAAGAAATTGACACCCTCCGGAAGTGGACTTCCTATCCACTTTGTCTCCCGCCCAATCGGAATCCGTAAATCCTTCAAGCTTGAAGTTTGCTCCTCTTGGGTACCATAAGCCAAAGTTTGGGGTATGAGCCAAATATCGAAAAATTCGCTTGACCGTCACATAGTGGCTTTCCTTCGGTGCGGCTTGAAACTGTGCACACATTCCCACACTCAACATGATATCCGGTCTAGATGCACAAAGGTAAAGCAAGGAGCCAATCATGGAGCGATATACCTTTTGATCCACCGCTTTACCATTGGGATCAATGTCAAGTTGGCACTTGGTAGGCATTGGTGTAGTACCCGGCTTGACATCACTTAGCTTGAATATTTTGAGCATGTCTTGAGTGTATTTGGCTTGGTTGATGAAGGTTCCTTCTCTTCTTTGTTTGATATCGAAACCAAGGAAGAACTTCAACTCTCCCATAGAAGACATCTTGAACTTGGAGGTCACGAGGCGGCAAATTCCTCATTGAAAGCTTTGTTAGGGAACCAAAGATAATATCATCAACATATAGTTGGCATACAAACAACTCCCCATTGACCTTCTTAGTAAAAAGAGTGGGGTCGATTTGCCCTACTTCAAAACCACGATCTTGTAACAACTCGGTAAGGTGGTCATACCACGCACGTGGGGCTTGTTTAAGGCCATAGAGTGCCTTATCGAGTTGATACACATGATCCGGGAAGTAGGGGTCCTCGAACCCGGGGGGTTGCTTGACATAGACCAACTCATTAATAGGACCATTAAGAAAAGCAATTTTCACATCCATTTGTTGCAACTTAAAGTTGTGATGGGCAGCATAAGCAATCAACAAACGAATGGATTCAAGACGAGCAACGGGAGCAAAGGTTTCACCGTAGTCGATACCCTCGACTTGGGAGTAGCCTTGTGCTACCAATCTTGCCTTGTTGCGAATGATGTTCCCATGAGCATCTTGCTTGTTCTTGAAGATCCACTTGGTTCCAATGACGTTGTGGTTCCCCGATGGCCTTGGCACCAATCTCCACACCTTGTTGTACTCGAAATTGTTGAGTTCTTCATGCATGGCATTGAGCCAATCCGAGTGTTCGAGCGCCTCATAGACCTTTTGGGGTTCAACACAAGAGACAAACGCGTGATGTTCACAATAGTTTGCCAATTGTCTACGAGTGCTTACCCCTTTCATTAGGCTTCCAACCACATTCTCCATGAGATGGCCTTTGGTAGTAAGTTTGGATGCAATCTTGGCGGCACGACGCTCTAATTCTTCCTCGGAGGTGAGACGAGGAGGGGTCACTTGATCATCTTGAGCGCTGTCTTGAACATGTTCTTGATCTTGAGCATGCTCGGGGAAGATAACTCGACCTTGGGCATCATTTGGTGTGTCACCATCGTCTTGAGCACGATCTTGCCCTTGGTCTTGTTCATGAGGTTGAGGGCCTTCACTTTGTTCTTCGGAAGCGTGTGGGCCTTGAGTTGGTGATGGCTCCACTTGAGTGGAGCATTGTCCTTCTCCTTCGGCCACAAGGGGTTCCTCAACGGGTAGGATAAAACCAACACCCATTCTTCTTATGGCTTGAGGAGGAATTTCATCACCTACATCACAAGTGCCACTTTGCTCCACTTGGGAGCCGTTATTCTCATCAAACTCCATGTTACATGTCTCCTCAATAAGTCCCGTGGATTTATTGAGGACACGGTAAGCATGAGAGTTTGTAGCATAACCAACAAATATGCCCTCATAAGCTCTAGCTTCAAATTTAGACAAACAGACACCTTTGTTGAGAATGAAACACTTACACCCCGAACACCCGGAAATACTTGAGATTGGGCTTGTTGCCGGTGAGTATCTCATAAGGAGTCTTGTTCAAGCCTTTGCGGAGATAGAGCCGATTGGATGCATGACATGCGGTGTTGATGGCTTCGGCCCAAAAGTAGTATGGAGACTTGAACTCCGCCATCATGGTCCTTGCCGCATCCATCAACGTCCGGTTCTTCCTTCCGCAACACTATTTTGTTGAGGGGTATATGGTGCCGAATATTGATGCTTGATCCCCTCTTCACTAAGAAACTCATCCAAGGTGTAGTTCTTGAACTAGGTGCCATTGTCACTTCTTATTGTCAAGATCTTTGCATTATGTTGACGTTGAGCTTCATTTGCAAAGTCGATAACAGTTTGTTGAGTCTCACTCTTCCTCTTGAAGAAGTATACCCAAGTGTATCTTGAATAATCATCCACAATCACCAAGCAATACTTTCTACCCCCAAGACTATCAAAGGATGGAGGTCCAAAGAGGTCAATGTGCAGGAGCTCCAAGGGTCTCTTCGAGTAGATGATAGTCGTGGGAGGATGAGCCGTTTCATGAAGCTTTCCTTCGATACAAGCACTGCAAGCACGATCTTTGGCAAAACTAACATTTGTTAGTCCACGGACATGGTCCCCCTTGATAAGACTTTGCAAAGATCTCATATTGACGTGGGCTAAACGGCGATGCCAAAGCCATCCCACGTCAACTTTAGCCATTAGGCATGTCGCGGTCTTAGTGGGTCGCTCCGAAAAGTTTATCACATAAAGACCATTCTCGACATGCCCAACAAAGGCTACTTTAAGAGTCTTGCTCCACAAGAGGGCCACGGTATCAATGTTAAAGAAGGTGGCAAAGCCCATGAGTGCAAGTTGACAAACGGAAAGCATATTGTATGCAAGGGATTCAACAAGCATGACTTTCTCGATCGTTAGATCATGAGAAACGACAACCTTGCCAAGACCCAATACCTTAGAATGTGAGGCATCACCCCACTCGACATTGGTGGGAATAGATGGGATCTTTTGCACGTCCACCACCAAGTCCTTGCTCCCGGTCATATGATTCGTTGCTCCACTATCGAGCAACCATGATCCCCCACCGGAAGCAAACACCTACAAGAAATCAATGCTTGGTTTTAGGTACCCATTTAGTAATGGGTCCTTTGATGTTAGTAACGAGGGTCTTAGGGACCCAAATAGACCATTCAATGTACTCATAAGAAGAACCAACAAATTTAGCATAACATGCCCATCACTAGCACGGCACAACACATATGAGGGGTTAAAGTCGCCGGCTATGTTCAAGGGGATGACGTTGTCCTTCTTGGCATTGCCACCCTTTGCATGGTTCTTCTTCTTCTTGGAAACACCCTCTCACTCCCTCACAAAAGTTTGCTTTAGAGGAGGAGGTTGCTTGGTCTTGTCATTCTTCTTCTTTCTCTTGGGCTTGGGCGCGAACCCAATCCCCTCCTTGGCCACAACTTCCTTTTGATTACTCCAAAGGTCGTTAAGGTTCTTCTCACCTTGTATGCATGTGACAAGGACCTTTTCAAGTTTCTCCTTCAACTTAGCATTCTCCTCAACAAGATGCACATGCTCACAACAAGGGTTAGTAGCATTTGCATTATCAATCAATATCATATGAGGAAAGGTGGCTTTCTCCTTGGTTAGCTTCACTTGGAGTTGATCATGAGACTCTTTGAGACTAGCATGAGCACCCTTCAAGACTTTGTGAGCCTTGTCGAGAATGTTAAACTCCTCGTTGAGTCTAGCAAGATCACCTCCAAGCTTTGCCTTCTCGGAGCTAAGCACACGAGACACAACAAGAGCATGATCAAGGTCTTTCTTTAATTTAGCATGATCATCGTTGTATGACTCCTCAAGAGCCAAACGAAGACCACGCTCTTCCTCAAGAGCATTGGAAAGATCCGAAATCTCACCGGCATAGTCACGACTAAGCCCTTCCATCTTAGAGATGGTTTCTTCATGAGCCTCGATCATGACATTGGCTTCACCAAGTTGTTCCAAGAGAGCAACGAAGTGCTTCTTGGATTTGCCCTTGAGTTTACCCATAAAGATCTCAAACTCATTCTCCTCCACATTAGTCCCCTCATGTTCATCAATGCAATCCGTCAAAGAAGAATGATTGATGATGGTAGTTTTGATGTTGGGGGTTACCTTGTTGGTGGCTTTAGCCATGAGGCACTTGGCGGTGATGCTTTCATTGGGTGAATCGAAGAGAGACACCCAAGGAGTCGTTGCAATGGCAACGGAGGCCATGGCAACCGACTCACCATCTTCATCATCAACATCATCCTCATTGTACTCTTCTTGAACCACCAATGCTTTGTGAGGAGCCTTCTTGGTGAAGTTGCTCTTGTTGGGGAAAGACTTGGCCTTGTCCTTACGGATGAGCTTGCCACCATTGTCTTCCCTCTTCTCATATGGGCACTCCGCAACAAAGTGACTCACATTGCCACAATTGAAGCAAGTCCTCACTCGTTGCTTGCCCTTGCGCCACTTGAGTTGCTCTTGTTGAAGTTGGGCCTTGAGTTCTTCTTGCTCCAAAATTGCCTTGAAGCAAGGGCCATGTGTTCATGATAGTCATACCAGATCTTGAGGTTGCTCTCTTCTTCTTCCTCCTCTCCATCTTCTTGACACAAATCTTGGCCTTCAAAGCGAGGTTGGGCTTCTTTGCTCTTTGGGAGCGAAGCACCGCATTGTCGGCGGTCTTGTCCAATATGCTCATAGCCACAAACTCATCCAACACATCACTTGAGGACAGGTGTGGAAGTCGGCCGTTGACGGATGACGAGAGGACATGGCTTTGTGGTAGGGCATCATTGCCTTGAGGAATTTGCGCTTGATCCAGTTGTCATCCGTGTCCTTACTTCCATGATCCCGAGGAGACTGCAAGCTTGGTTACTCTCGATAGAGCTCACGAGATTCTTCTTCTTCTTTCATTGCAAACTCATCGACTTCATCTTGGACCACTTCATAATTGGAACGTTGAATGCTTGCACTTCCTCGATAAAGGGAAACCACCTTGAGCCAAGCATCTTTGGCAAGGGAGTAGGGCCGGAGATGAGGGAGGTCTTCGGGAAGGATTGCTTCTTGGATGACGAAGAGAGCATTCTCATTGAATTGATGGTCCACGACTTCTCTAGGAGAGAAGTTGCTCGAATCATGCGGAAAGAAACCTTCTTCAATGATTCTCTAAAGGTTAGTGTTCACATGATTTAAATGACGCTTAAAACGGTAAACCCAAGAATCAAAATCCTCCTTTTTATCAATCTTAGGTGGTGGACCGGCATGATTCAAATGAGTGGAAGGAATCGGTCCACCATAAATGGGAGGAGGTTGCACATGGGCGAAGATGCCAGTGCCATTCTTACCACTAGACGATGGGGCTTTCTCACTAGTAGCTTCCCCCTTATCGGAGTTAGCATCCGCTCCCGTGTTGGCGGGATCACCCACTTTCACGGGTGCGGTGGAAAGTTTAAGCCCTTCTAGGAATTCCTTAAACATGTCCTTGACCTCGGTCGTCATGGAGGTTTTCAATGTGTCCAATGCCACATTGAATTCCTCACGAGAGATCGAGGTACCCCCGTCTCCCGTAGATGATATAGGATTCGCACCGAGTGCTCCCCACATCATCTACGACGCCAACCATACTCTTCGGATGGTAAAGTCCTTAAAAAGAGACGAGGCTCTGATACCAATTGAAAGGATCGATAAAGTTGACTAGAGGGGGGGGGGGTGAATAGGCAACTAACAATTTTTAAGCTTTTCTTTACCAATTTAAACTTTGCAATAATAAAGGTTGTCTAGATGTGCAACTAGGTGGACAACCTATATGATGCAATCAACACAAGCACAAGAGCAAGCAAAGATAGAAACACAAATAAGCTTGCATAGGTAAAGGGATAAGATAACCAAGAGTGGAGTCGGTGGAGACGAGGATGTGTTACCGAAGTTCCTTCCTTTGAAGGGAAGTACGTCTCCGTTAGAGCGGTGTGGAGGCACAATGCTCCCCAAGAAGCCACTAGGGCCACCGTAATCTCCTCACGCCCTCGCACAATGCAAGAGCCGTGATTCCACTATTGGTGCCCTTGAAGGCGGCAACCAAACCTTTACAAACAAGGTTGGGGCAATCTCCACAACTTAATTGGAGGCTCCCAACAACACCACGAAGCTTCACCACAATGGAATATGGCTCCACGGTGACCTCAACCGTCTAGGGTGCTCAAACACCCAAGAGTAACAAGATCCGCAAGGGATAAGTGGGGGGAATCAAAAGTCTCTTGGTGGAAGTGTAGATCGGGCCCTTGTCACCCAATCCCGAGCAAATCAACAAGTTTGATTGGCTAGGGAGAGAGATCGGGCCAAAATGGAGCTTGGAGCAACAATGGAGCTTAGAGATGGAAGAGGTGGTCAACTAGAGGTAGGAGACACACCTTTTATACTCGGAGAAAAGATCCAACCGTTATCCTCTAGTTCAGCCCGCGACACGCGGTACTACCGCACGGCCACGCGGTACTACCGTGGAAGGCCACGGTACTACCGCGGCAGCAGCAGAGCCTGGGACTAGCCTGACTGAGCGCAGTACTACCGCGGGCGCGGTACTACCGCGCACCCTTGCGGTACTACCGCAAGGCAGGCAAGCCACAGCCTACGAAGAGCGCGGATGAAATAAATTACATCCGTGCCTACTTCCGCTGAAAAAGAAACAGTGCGAAAACCCGACGCGGTACTACCGCGCCCGAGGCGCGGTACTACCGTGGAGGCACGGATTTAAAAATTACATCCGCTCCTACTACAGCGACGCAACGGTACGGGGCATGAGGGCCACGGTACTACAGCTCCAAGAGAGCGGTACTACCGTGTCCACTCACGGTACTACCGCGTAGGACGAGCGTTACTACCGTGTGGGCACGGATGTAAAAAATTACATCCGCGCCTACTACCGTACCGGAGCATCACAAGGCGTAGGAGTTGCGGTACTACGGCTCCTGGGGAGCGGTACTACCGTGACCCCCAGCGGTACTACCGCTGGTGCTTGCGGTACTACCGCTCCCTAGAGCAGTACTACCGCAAGAACAGCAGTGACCGTCAGATTTATGCACAACTATGACAACGGGAAGATGCTCCAAAGTGCAAGGAAAGGAAGAACAAGTGTACGTGTTGATTCCACCCAATCCTTTCCGACGCGGACCCCCTCTTAATAGTACGGCCCTTCTACGACTCAAATCCATCAAAAAGAAACGTAGAACGACGCCGTCTTCAAAAGTCTCCGAGGGGCACTGAATCGTCTCGTGCCTAGTGATGAAACATCTGAGAAGCTCAAGGCATACGATTAGTCCGCAAAAGTATCGTCATCAATCACCAAAACACTTAAGGGATAAATATGCCCTTACACATAGTGCCAAATGCCAGTTGCTGTTTTCTGCATGTTTATTAACATCGCAGGAAATCAATACCAAACGGAGTCCAAATGCAACAAAACTTCATGGAGATTTTTTATGGACCAGAAGACACCCAATGGGCCAAGGCAGCGCCTGGGGGGTACTCTGAGGGGAGCACAACCCACCAGGGCGCGACAGGAGGCCCAGGCGCACCCTGGTGGGTTGTGCCCACCTCGGATGCCCCCGGGCCGCCTCTTTGCTCTATAAAAACCCCAATATTCCAGAAACCCTAGGGGAGTCGATGAAAATCAATTCCAACCGCCGCAGAGTCCAATCTAGACACCATCACGGAGGGGTTCACCACTTCCATTGGTGCCTCTCCGATGATGCGTGAGTAGTTCTTTTTAGACCTTCGGGTTCGTAGTTAGTAGCTATATGGCTTCCTCTTTCTCTCTTGATTATCAACACAATGGTCTCTTGGAGATCCATATGATGTAACTCTTTTTGCGGTGTGTTTGTTGGGATCAGATGAACTTTGAGTTTATGATAAGATATATCATTTTATATCCATGAAAGTTATTTGAGTTTCTTTGATCTCTTATATGCATGATTGCTTATAGCCTCGTATTTCTTCTCCGATATTTGGGTTTTGTTTGGCCAACTTGATCTACTTATCTTGCAATGGGAAGAGGTGCTTTGTAGTGGGTTCGATCTTACGGTGCTTGATCCCAGTGACAGAAGGGGAACCAACATGTATGTATTGTTGCTACTGAGGATAAAACGATGGGGTCTATTTCTACATAAATAGATCTTGTCTACATCATGTCATCATCCTTATTACATTACTCCGTTTCTCCATCAACTTAATACACTAGATGCATGCTGGATAGCGGTCGATGTTTGGAGTAATAGTAGTAAATGCACGCAGGAGTCGGTCTACTAATCTTGGACGTGATGCCTATATAAGGATCATTGCTTGGATATCTTCATGATTATTTGAAGTTCTATCAATTTCCCAACAGTAATTTGTTCACCCACCGTTTGCTATTTTTCTCGAGAGAAGCCACTAGTGAAACCTACGGCCCCCGGGTCTATTTTGAAGGAAATATGCCCTAGAGGCAATAATAAAGTTTTTATTCATATTTCCTTATATCATGATAAATGTTTATTATTCATGATATAATTCTATTAATCGGAAACTTAGTACATGTGTGAATACATAGACAAAACAGAGTGTCCCTAGTATGCCTCTACTTGACTAGCTCGTTAATCAAAGATGGTTAAGTTTCCTAACCATAGACATGTGCTGTCATTTGATGAACGGGATCAGATCATTAGAGATGTGATGGACAAGACCCATCGGTTTGCTTAGCATAATGATCGTTAAGTTTTATTGCTATTGCTTTCTTCATGACTTATACATATTCCTCTGACTATGAGATTATGCAACTCCCGAATACCAGAGGAACACCTTGTGTGCTATCAAACATCACAACGTAACTGGGTGATTATAAAGATGCTATACAGGTGTCTCCGAAGGTGTTTGTTGGGTTGGCATAGATCAAGATTAGGATTTGTCACTCTGAGTATTGGAGAGGTATCTCTGGGCCCTCTCGGTAATGCACATCACTATAAGCCTTGAAAGCAATGTGACTAATGAGTTAGTTAAGGGATGATGCATTACGAAACGAGTAAAGAGACTGCTGGTAACGAGATTGAAGTGGTATGATGATACCGACGATCGAATTTCGGGCAAGTAACATACCGATGACAAAAGGGAATAGCGTATGTTGTTACTGTGGTTTGACCGATAAAGATCTTCATAGAATATGTAGGAACCAATATGAGCATCCAGGTTCCACTGTTGGTTATTGATCGGAGATGTGTCTCGGTCTTGTCTACATAGTTCTCGACCCGTAGGGTCTGCACGCTTAACATTTAATGACGATTTGTATTATGAGTTATGTGTTTTGGTGACCGAAGTTTGTTCAGAGTCCCGGATGAGATCACGGACATGATGATGAGTCTCTAAATGATCGAGAGGTAAAGATTGATATATTGGACGATGATATTCGGACACCGGAATGGTTTCGAAAAGGTTCAGGTATATATCGTAGTACGAGGGGTTACCGGAACCCCCCGGGGAAGTATTGGGCCTACATGGGCCTTAGTGGAGAGAGAGAGAGGAGCCCGCAAGGGGTGCCCCCCCACGGGAGTCCGAATTGGACTAAGGGAGTGGGCGGTGCCCCCTCTCCCTCTCCCTCTCCTTCCTTTTCCCCTCAGATGAGAAAGGAAAAAAAAGGGGGGCGAATCCTTGAGTGGAGTCCTAGTAGGACCCCCCCATGGCGCGCCCCTTGGTGGCCGGCCTCCTCCTCCTCTCATTTATATACGAGGGCAGGGGCACCCCACATCAATTGTTCTCTTAGCCGTGTGCGGTGCCCCCCTCCACAGTTTACTCCTCCAGTCATAGCGTCGTAGTGCTTAGGCGAAGCCCTGCACGGATCACATAACCATCACCGTCACCATGCCATCGTGCGGACATAACTCTACCTTTGATCCTCTGCTGGATCCAGAGTTCGAGGGACGTAATCGAGCTGAACGTGTGCTGAACTCGGAGGTGTTGTACGTTCGGTACTAGATTGGTTGGATCGTGAAGATGTTCGACTACATCAACCGCGTTAACCTAACGCTTCCGCTTTTGGTTTACGAGGGTATGTGGACACACTCTCCCCCTCTCGTTGCTATGCATCTCCTAGATAGATCTTGCGTGATCATAGGAAATTTTATGAAATTGCATGCTACGTTCCCAACAGTGGCATTCGAGCCAGGTCTATGCATAGATGATATGCACGAGTAGAACACAAAGAGTTGTGGGTGATAATAGTCATACTACTTACCACCAACATCTTAGTTTGATTCGGCGACATTGTTGGATGAAGCGGCCCAGACCAACCTTACATGACCACGTTCATGAGACCGGTTCCACTGACAGACATGCAACTTGTTTTGCATAAAGGTGACTGGCGGGTGTCTGTTTCTCCAACTTTAGTTGAATCGAAATTGACTACGGCTAGTCCTTTGTTGAAGGTTAAAACAACACACTTGACGAAAAATCGTTGTGGTTTTGATGCGTAGGTAAGAACAGTTCTTGCTAGAAGCCCATAGCAGCCACGTAAAACTTGCAACAACAAAGTAGAGGACGTCTAACTTGTTTTTGCAGGGCATGTTGTGATGTGATATGATCAAGGCATGATGTGATATACGTTATTGTATGAGATGATCATGTTTTGTAAAATTTATCGGCAACTGGCAGGAGCCTTATGGTTTTCACTTTATTGTATGAAATGCAATCACCATGTAATTGCTTTACTTTATCACTATGCGGTAGCGATAGTCGTAGAAGCAATAGTTGGCGAGATGACAACGACGCTACGTTGGAGATCAAGGTGTCAAGCCGGTAACGATGGAGATCATGACAGTGCTTTGGAGATGGAGATCAAAGGCACAAGATGATGATGGCCATATCATGTCACATATTTGGATTGCATGTGATGTTTATCTTTTATGCATCTTATTTTGCTTAGTACGGTGGTAGCATTATAAGATGTTCCCTCACTAAATTTCAAGGTATAAGTGTTCTCCCTGAGTATGCACCGTTGCTACAGTTCGTCGTGCCGAGACACCACGTGATGATCGGGTGTGATAAACTCTATGTTCACATACAACGGGTGCAAGCCAGTTTTGCACGTGTAGAATACTCGGGTTAAACTTGACGAGCTTACACTGGTACACGTCGGTGCTATACAAACGGTTTTTAACCCCTTTCTGCGACGGCATTCGGAACCGTCACCTAGTGAGTGTGGGCGATAGGGGGGTCCTTCCCACACGACCCAGAAACCGTCGGGGATATGCCCTCCTGGCACACACTCTCGGCAAAATGAGGTCGTGTGCGACCGGCGAGCACTCAAATACAGAAATACGTACAATAGTGCTAAAAAAATACAATTATACAGACTAAATCATTTCCGGTCGTAAGTACATCCCACACAGCCAGTCACCGCTAAACGTTTTCGTTCATATATACATCCCACACAGTCACTCCAAGGAAAAAGTTTACGCAAGATGGCGTAACGCAAATAGTTTTCAAGAGAATGTTGTGTGTGATTGTTCATTGATCCAACACGGTTTATTCCTAGAAACTGTGTGCGTTACCTGAGGTCATTGCCCATGGTGTTTTCTCAATAACCATTTGCAATAGGAAAACCCAATTAGCAAGCTAATTAGGCAATTAGCAGGCTAATTGCCCTATTATTAATAATCCATTTACTAATCTAATTGACATTCATATTAAGCACATAATATATTCCATTTCCATATTAAGGAAGCAGGATTTCATAATTGAAATACATTGGAGTACAACATGATATAGCTTCAGCATTCAGCTACCACATTACACGACTGCACCAGCAGAAAGTTTCGCATGCAACATCTAGAACCTTTTGAAATTAGCATCATAGACGGTACATAGAGAGATGCATCTCATCTGGAAAACTGCCGAAGCGGAAGGAGAATATTGAGCCTTCATTCATGTTGAAGGTCTTTACAACTTTAGGCCAGTGCCTGTGGATGATTGACCGTCCATCCTTCGACCTTTTCAGGAACACTTCAATATTGAACCGTCGGTGTTGCATGAAAACTTTCCTCGCCTCCTAACCACACAGGTGGTTTGAGAGGTAATCATAAGTGAACCCTGAAAACAAGGATGTGCATAAATATCTGCTCTATATTGGAAATGGAGCAAAGTAATAAAAAAGGCAGGGTATAATAGTTAGTACCATCTTGTAAACCTCAGTGCTTCCCATTGTTTCCCTGCAACACATATAAGGTAGTTAGTCATGAGGTTACATGATCAAGATTATGCTAGGTAGCATTCCACATCAAAAGTTATCTTTTTTATCATTTACCTACTCGAGGACGAGCAGGAATTAAGCTTGGGGATGCTGATATGTCTCCGTCATAGCTATAATTTTTGATTGTTCCATGCCAATATTCTACAACTTTTATATACTTTTGGCAACTTTTTATACTATTTTTGGGACTAACATATTGATCCAGTGCCCAATGCCAGTTCTTGTTTTTTTCATGTTTTTTGTTTCACAGAAAATCCATATCAAACAGAGTCCAAATAGGATAAATACTGACGGAGATCTTTTTGGAATATATGTGATTTTTGGGAAGAAGAATCAACACGAGACGATGCCCGAGGGGGCCACGAGGCAGGGGGCGCGCCCCTGACCCTCGTGGCCACCCCGTAAGGTGGTTGGTGCCCTTCTTTATCCGCAAGAAGCCAATATACGGATAAAAATCGTGTCCGAATTGCAGCCCAATCGGAGTTACGGATCTCCGGGAATATAAGAAAAGGTGAAAGGCTAGAATCAGGGGACACAGAAACAGAGAGAGAGACAGAGAGACAGATCCAATCTCGGAGGGTCTCTCGCCCCTCCCATGCCATGGAGGCCAAGGATTAGAGGGGAAACCCTTCTCCCATCTAGGGAGAAGGTCAAGGAAGAATAA
Organism: Aegilops longissima; assembly: GCA_021605205.1. NCBI lineage: Eukaryota > Viridiplantae > Streptophyta > Magnoliopsida > Poales > Poaceae > Aegilops > Aegilops longissima. The sequence goes on from CM038680.1 coordinate 427,199,497, forward strand.
GAAGAAGGGGGGGCCCTCTCCCCCTCTCTTCCGGTGGCGCCGGAAGGCCGCCGGGGCCATCATCGTCACTGCAATCTACACCAACACCTCCGTCATCTTCACCAACATCTCCATCACCTTCCCCCATCTATCTACAGCGGTCCACTCTCCCGCAACCCGCTGTACCCTCTACTTGAACATGGTGCTTTATGCTTCATATTATTATCCAATGATGTGTTGCCATCCTATGATGTCTGAGGAGATTTTCGTTGTCCTATTGGTAATTGGTGAATTGCTATGATTGGTTTAATTTTCTTGTGATTATGTTGCTGTCCTTTGGTGCCCATCATATGCGCGCGCGCGTGGATCACACCATAGGGTTTAGTTGTATGTTGATAGGACTATGTATTGGAGGGAAAGAGTGACAGAAGCTTCAACCTAGCATAGAAATTGATGCATACGGGATTGAAGGGGGGCCAATATATCTTAATGCTATGGTTGGGTTTTACCTTAATGAACATTAGTAGTTGCGGATGCTTGCTAATAGTTCCAATCATAAGTGCATAGAATTCCAAGTCAGGGATGACATGGTAGCAGTGGCCTCTCCCACATAAAACTTGCTAACGGTCTAGTAAAATAATCAATTGCTTAGGGACAATTTCGCAACTCCTACCACCACTTCTCCACACTCGCTATACTAACTTTATTGCTTCTTTACTTAAAAAGACCCTAGTTTTTATTTACGTGCTCTTTATCTTATTGCAAACCTATCCTGTTACTCCTACAAAGTACTTCTAGATTTATACTTGTTCTAGGTAAAGCGAACGTCAAGCACGCGTAGAGTTTTATCGGTGGTCGATAAAACTTGAGGGAATATTTGTTCTACCTTTAGCTCCTCATTGAGTTCGACACTCTTACTTATCAAAAGAGGCTACAATTGATCCCCTATACTTGTGGGTTATCACTTAACAACTTGGAAATATCACAATTGTATTTGTTCTCATGTATTTAGTATAGCCAAATTTGATTTATTTCACACATGGTATACAACAACAGAATGCAGCCACAACAATTGAACATTGATAACCCACAAGTATACGGGATCGCAACAGTTTTTGATAAGTAAGAGTGTCGAACCCAACGAGGTGCTAAAGGTAGAACAAATATTCCCTCAAGTTCTATCGACCACCGATACAACTCTACACACGCTTGACGTTCGCTTTACCTAGAACAAGTATGAAACTAGAAGTACTTTGTAGGTGTTTTTGGGTAAGCTTGCAAGAAAGTAAAGAGCACGAAAATAAAACTAGGGGCTGCTAAGATAAAGACACAACTAAAGTAAATATAGCGAGTGTGGAAAAGTGATGGCAGGTGTGGTGAAATTGTCCCTTAAGCAATTGACTACTTACTAGACCGGCAATCACTATTGCAATTCTATTTGAGGGAGAGGCATAAGCTAACATACTTTCTCTACTTGGATCATATGCACTTATGATTGGAACTCTAGCAAGCATCCGCAACTACTAAAGATTCATTAAGATAAAACCCAACCATAGCATTAAAGTATCAAGTCCCCTTTATCCCATACGCAAACAACCTACTTACTCGGTGCATGTACATCACACCTCACGCCACCCACCATAAGCAAATCATAAACATATTGCAAACCCTACAGCGGGAATCCCTCACGCTTGCGCGACATGGAGGGCACCATAGGACAACACCAATAATAAAACATGCAACTCAAATCAATCATAGCAATTCATCAATCACCGATAGGACATCGAAAATCTACTCAGACATCATAGGATGGCAACACATCATTGGATAATAATATGAAGCATAAAGCACCATGTTCAAGTAGAGGGTACAGCGGGTTGCGGGAGAGTGGACCGCTGTAGATAGAGGGGAGAAGGTGATGGAGATGTTGGTGAAGATGACGGCGGTGTTGGTGTAGATCGCGGTGATGATGATGGCCCCCGGCGGTGTTCCGGCGCCACCGGAAGCAAGGGGGAGAGAGCCCCCCTTCTTCTTCTTCTTCCTTGACCTCCTCCCAGATGGGAGGAGGGTTCCTCCTGTTCCTTGGCTCCCATGGCTTGGGAGGGCGAGAGCCCTCCGAGATTGGATCTATCTCTGCTTCTGCGTTCTCGCTCTGTTTCACCGTTTAGCGTATATATGGAGATCCGTAACTCCGATTGGCCTGAAACCTTCGCCCAGATTTTTTTCTGAATATTATATTTCTTGCGGCAAAAGAAGAGCATCAACCGCCACACGGTGGGCTCACGAGGTAGGCGGGCGTGCGGGGGAGGGCACGCCTGCCTCGTGACCACCTCGGGCACCTCTCGTGGATTTTCTTCTGAATTTTCCATATTTTCCAAAAATAAGCTCCGTCCGTTTTTATCCCGTTTGGATTCTGTTTGATATGGATATTCTGCGAAACATAAAACATGTAATGACATGAACCGCACCGGCCACTGGATCAATATGTTAGTCCCAAAAATAATATAAGAAGTTGCCAAAAAGTATATGAAAGTGAATAATATTGGCATGGAACAATCAAAAATTATAGATACGATGGAGACGTATCAGCATCCCCAAGCTTAATTCCTGTTCGTCCTCGAGTAGGTAAATGATAAAAAAGAATAATTTTTGATGTGGAATGCTACCAAGCATAATCTTGATCATATGTCTAATCATGGCATGAATATTAAGACACGAGTGATTCAAAGCAATAATCTATCCTTTGACATAAAAACAATAATACCTCAAGCATACCAACCAAGCAATTATGTCTTATTGAAATAACATAGCCGAAGAAAGCTCATCCCTACAAAATCATATAGTTTGGCTATGCTCCATCTTCAGCACACAAAATATTCACATCATGCACAACCCCGATGACAAGCCAAGCAATTGTTTCATACTTTTGACGTTCTCAAACCTTCTCAACTTTCACGCAATACATGAGCGTGAACCATGGACATAGCACTATAGGTGGAATAGAATATGATGGTGGGGGTTATGCAAGAAGACAAAAAAGGAGAAAATCTCACATCGACGCGGCTAATCAACGGGCTATGGAGATGCCCATCAATTGATGTCAATGTGAGGAGTAGGGATTGCCATGCAACGGATGCACTAGAGCTATAAGTGTATGAAAGCTCAAACTGAAACTAAGTGGGTGTGCATCCAACTTGCTTGCTCATGAAGACCTAGGGCATTTAAGGAAGCCCATCGTTGGAATATACAAGCCAAGTTCTATAATGAAAATTCCCACTAGTATATGAAAGTGATAACTCAAGAGACTCTCTATATGAAGAACATGGTGCTACTTTGAACCACAAGTGTGGTAAAAGGATAGTAACATTGCCCCTTCTCTCTTTTTCTCTCATTTTTTCTTTTTTTTATTTTTTATTTTTTGGTGGGCTTCTTTGGCCTCTTTTATTTTATTTGGGCTTCTTTGGCCTCTTTTTTTTTGTAAAGTCCGGAGTCTCATCCCGACTTATGGGGGAATCATAGTCTCCATCATCCTTTCCTCCTGGGGCAATGCTCTAATAATGATGATCATCACACTTTTATTTACTTACAACTCAATATTACAACTTGATACTAGAACAAAGATATGACTCTATATGAATGCCTCCGGCGGTGTACCGGGATGTGCAATGATCTAACTAGCAATGACATCAAAAAATGGACAAGCCATGAAAACATCATGCTAGCTATCTTACGATCATGCAAAACAATATGACAATAAATGCTCAAGTCATGTATATGATCATGATGGAAGTTGCATGGCAATATATCTCGGAATGGCTATGGAAATGCCATAGTAGGTAGGTATGGTGGCTGTTTTGAGGAAGATATAATGAGGCTTATGTGTGACAGAGCGTATCGTATCACGGGGTTTGGATGCACCAGCGAAGTTTGCACCAACTCTCGAGGTGAGAAAGGGCAATGCACGGTACCGAAGGGGCTAGCAATGATGGAAGGGTGAGAGTGCGTATAATCCATGGACTCAACATTAGTCATAAAGAACTCACATACTTATTGCAAAAATCTATTAGTCATCAAAAAAAAGTACTACGCGCATGCTCCTAGGGGGATAGATTGGTAGGAAAAGACCATCACTCGTCCCCGACCGCCACTCATAAGGAAGGCAATCAATAAACACCTCATGCTCCGACTTCGTTACATAACGGTTCACCATACGTGCATGCTATGGGACTTGCAAACCTCAACACAAGTATTTCTCAATTTCACAATTACTCAACTAGCACGACTCTAATATCACCATCTTTATATCGCAAAACTATTGCAAGGAATCAAACATATCATATTCAGCGATCTACAAGTTTATGTAGGATTTTATGACTAACCATGTGAATGATCAATTCCTGTCATCTCTCTAAATAGATAGAAGTGAAGCAAGAGAGTTTAATTCTTTCTACAAAAGATGTGCCCACGCTCTAACAAGTATAAGTGAAGCAAAAGAGCATTCTACAAATGCGGTTGTCTATGTAAAGGGAAACAGGCAATCCAAACTTCAAATGATATAAGTGAAGCACATGAAGCATTCTATAAAGCCATACTCAAAAGATATAAGTTAAGTGCATAGAGCATTCTATAAATCAACCAAGGACTATCTCATACCAGCATGGTGCAAAAAAGAAAAATAAAAACCTAATTGCAAAAGACGCTCCAAGACTTGCACATATGCATGAACGAAACGAATCCGAAAACATACCGATACTTGTTGAAGAATGAGGGGATGCCTCCCCAGCATCCCCAAGCTTAGACGCTTGAGTCTCCTTGAATATTTACTTGGGGTGCCTCGGGCATCCCCAAGCTTGAGCTCTTTCCTCTCTTCCTTCTTCTCACATCGAAACCTTCTCAATCATCGAACACTTCATCCACACAAAACTTCAACAGAAAACTCGGTAAGATCCGTTAATATAATAAAGCAAATCACTACTCTAAGTACTGTTGCAAAACAATTCATATTTTGTTTTTGCATTGTGTCTACTGTAATACAACTTTTTCATGGCTTAACCCACTGATATAAATTAATAGATTCATCAAAACAAGCAAACTATGCATCAAAAACAGAATCTGTCAAAAACAGAACAGTCTGTAGCAATCTGAACATCAACCATACTTCTGATACTTGAAAAATTCTGAAAAAATTAGGACAAATAAACAAGTTGTACAGAAAGACAGTGCAAAAAGAATCAGAACCATTTGACGTTCCAGTAAAAAATTAAAATTCCCGCACTACAGCCAAAGTTTCTGTCCTGCACCGCACAAACCAACAAGCATTGTAAACATCCTAAAGGCAAACCTTGGCACATTATTTTTATAATACAATGGAATTGTACAAGGGGATAATTATTTTTATTGTAAAGTTTCTGTAATTAAGATTCACAAAGTTCCCATGAGCCTGAACAAGTTTAAGGACGTCCCCCACTTTCACAATGCTCGTCTCTCTCACTTTCACTTTTCTTTTTGAAAAGTATTGGGTTCCCCTCTTTATTTTTGTTGTTTTTAAACTATATGAAAGCACTCAACAGAAATAAATGACTCTCTAAAACTTCCGGGTTGTGTCGGTGTATTAAGGTAGGGGTACCTTAGCACCCCGAACCTGTGCACGGGCAGTCGCAGCATCCCCGTGGCAAGCCTTGCCGGGTGTCTGCCAAGACCCTCCGCGGCCTTTCAGAAAACAAGACTCCGGCAAGAGGAGCTTGCCGGTGAGCCATTCAAGAACAAAGTAGTCAAGACCCCGGCAAGAGGAGCTTGCCGGGAAGGCCACCCAGGGCGCGAAGGAAACAAGGCCCCGACAAGAGGAGCTTGCCGGGAAGGCTTGGTGGGCGCCGAGCCCCCAAGCGCGACAAGGTTCCTGCCGCGGCAAGGCGCTTGCCGGGGCGGGCAACCTCTCTTCATCTCCGCTCCAGCTCACCCGCCAACGTGTCACCACGGGGCTCTCCCAAGCACGCGTGTCGACGAGCTGTGCAGCCAGCGGGGAGCAGCGATAAGCGGCGCTGACAAGCTACCATCGTGGCAAACGGAGGCGCACTTGACGGTCCTGTTACCTTTGTTCGGGCGATCGAGGCGGGCATTGATGACTCTTGTCCCTTGCCGTCGAGTTAGATATAGATTACTGTACCTTTATAAAGCGGTGTACCAACCCACGTTTTACTATCTTACCCTTGTCTACTTGCCACATGTGGTAACCCCTTGTGCCTATAAAAGGAGGCCCAAGTGCAGCGTGAAAGGGTTCGGTTCAGCTCGGCTTAGTTCATCCTACTCATACGAAACCACACTCGTGCTAGGTCTTGTAGCTCCCATTGCTCCCTAGCAAGAACACCAGATAATCCACAAAGCAGCAGTAGGAGTATTATCTCTCCGGAGAGCTCCGAAGCTGGGTAAACCTGCTCGTGTGCATCGCCTCGATCCGCTCTTTGTGCAATCTCCGCCCCCCTCCGAACCACAAGGGACCCAGGTCCCGTAGGTGCTCGTGGGACACGATCAGGCCTCCCCGACATCTTTGGCGCACCAAGTAGGGGGCGTCGAGGCTGTGTGAACCCGATCCGGCAGTCACACGAGCAACTTCATCAACATCTTCGTCAACATGGCGCCGAAGAAGAAGTCTTCGGCAGCAGCAGAGCCGTCCGCGTCGAACCCACCACCACCGGAGCTATCAGGTGGTGGGGGAAACGCTGGCGGAGGAACCGGCGTCGTCGAGAGAGCTCACAATGCCGCTAGATCCAAGGACAAGGCAGCACAGGCGTCGGCGTCCGAGTCCGCACCGCGTCCCTCGCAGGAGGCGCGGGACCGACAGCGTCATGATGCTCGCGCACCATCGCTTTCGTTGGATCAAGGCCAAGCTGGAGGATCCCGAGGCCCTCGGGACCGCATGCGCCTCGGCATGCCGGTGCACGAGTGAGTACGGTCGCTTGGCGGGATGCTGCTCCTCCTAACCTGGTTAGAGTCCGAGCACATCCGTTCTTTGCTCCGTCGCCGTTGCCGCCAACCACACCAGCGGAAGCCTTGGCGAGCTCGATTACTTCTAGATTACCCTCCAACGGCCGATAAGATCGGCGAATGGAGGCCACAATCAGAGTCTCATCGGCCGCCAACAGCGACGTCCCGCGGCAACCGAGTGCCTCGCAGCCGCTGCAAGGCGACAAGGCACGAGCTGATGGCGGCGAGACTGCGGTGCAGCCACCGTGCACTCCCCTTCCCGAAGACCAAGATCGCCGACTCGCCGGATCCACCTCGACAGCGACTCTACAGCGTCGTCGGATCCGCGAGCTCGCCGCGACCAGCGCCAAGTTCTCCAAGAACGGCAAGAAGAAGACGCTCGAACCCGTATCGAGCGCCGAAGAGAAGCGCACCGTCAATCAGACCAACGCGCCGGGCCCACTGTCGATATGCATGCGCCGAAGAACCAGCGACTTGCCGTCTGTGATGTAGGTTGTCCTGCGTTCACTTGAGAGCTGCGGCAAGTCCGGTGGCCCGACAAGAAAAACTTCAAAACAGATGTGCCGGAAAAGTATGATGGCAGGACACACCCATCGGAGTTCCTCAGCATCTACACCATCGCGGTGCAAGCTGCGGGGGGACGAGACGACAAGATCCTCGCCAACTACTTTCCCCTGGTGCTCAAGCCAAACGTCAGATCTTGGCTCATGCACTTGCCGGATGGCTCTATTTCTTCTTGGGCAGATTTGTGCCACCAGTTTGTTGGCGCCTTCATAGGCGGCCACAAGCCTCATGGCCAGGAGAGTGATCTCCACCTGCTTGCCCAGAAGGAAGGGGAGTCCCTGCGCAAGTTCATCCAGAGATTCAGTCGAGTGCACTACAAAATCCCCGACGTCCACCCTGCACAGCGGTGATCAGTGCATTCCATCGGAATGTCTGAAACCGCAGGATGAGGGAGGAGATGGCGATGTGCAAAGTGAAAGACGTCAGTGAGCTCTACGCCCTGGCCGACAAGTGTGCACGTGCTGAAGAAGGAAGAAGACTCCCAGGAGAGAATGTGGGAGCAGAATCTGACAGTGAGGAGATTGCCCCGGCAAGGAAGAGCCGGCGGCGGAACAACAGAAGAAAGAAAAGCCAAGAAGTACTAGTTGTCGAGCAGTCCGGCAAGGATGGTGCCGCCAACAAAGCCAAGGCCGGTGGCTCCGGCAAGGAGGTTGCCGTTGACGCCGACCGCCAAGCTGTGGCGGCCGCCGACAAGCCTGACAGCTCCAACAAGCAATACTGTAAGATCCACCGCACCAAGGGCCACGATCTCCAGAGCTGCAAGAAAGTCGAGCAGCTTGTTGAGCTACAGAGAGCTGAATACGAGCGGCGAGACAAGGAGAAGGCCCAGGAAGGTACAGGTGCAGCAAGTAAGAAGAGACCCGGTCGGGGAGGACGCCGCGGCAAGACCAAGCAGCGGCAAGGAGACAAACCTCCCCGCGGTCGCGACAAGGAAGAAGACGAAGATGAAGATGACGAAGACATGGAAGACGATGAAGCTGATGAGCAGGAGTTTCAAAAGGCAACGGAGGTCCTTTGCGTTGACGGTGGTGCGTCTCTGCATACCTCGCACCGCCAACTCAAGCAATGGATGCGTGAGGTCAATGCAGCAGAACCATCCATAGAGTTGCGCAAACCTCTGAAGTGGTCCAGCACGCCCATCATCTTTGACATTGAAGATCACCCTGATCGCATCACAACGGTCGGGTGCTTGCCGATGTTGGTCTCACCAACCATCCGCAACCTCAAGGTCACAAAGATGTTGGTTGACGGAGGGGCCGGCCTGAATTTAATCTCCTCTGCGGTGCTCCAAAAGCTTCAAATCCACGACAGCGAGCTCAAGAAACTGGTACTTTCAAGGAATCAACCCAGAAGGAGCAAGCTCAAAGGGAAGATCACGTTGCGGTAACATTGGCGTGAGCTCAACTTCAGAACTGAGAGGGTCACGTTTGGCGTCGCCGATTTCCCATTTCCTACAATGGCATACTTGGCGTCCCAAAGACTCGCCAAGTTCATGGCCGCCTCTCATTATGCTTACAACTTACTCAAGATGCCCGGCCCGATAAGCGTCATTTCTGTCCATGGCGACAAGAAGGATGCACTTATCTGCGCCGACAAGATTTACCGGGATGCGGCAGCCGCAACAGAAAGCAAACCACTTGCCGCTGAAGCTCCCGGGGGGAAGAAGAAGACCACCAAGTCCGGTAAGAGCTCTGCTGCTGCCCACTCAGGCAAGCGCACCTCCACGGAGTGCTGCGCTACCGTCGAGGACGCACCATCGAGCTCCACCGGCAAGTGCAAGAAGACGATGGCGGCTCCGCCGAAGACCAAAAAGGTGACCGCCAAGGACAGCGCTGGTGGTACCTTCACCATCAGTGCCACGCTTGATCCTAAATAGGAAGGCGAGCTCGTTGCTTTCCTGCGGGCGAATGTCGATGTGTTTGCATGGCAATCATCTGACATCCCCGGTGTTCCCAGGAAAGTAATTGAGCATCACCTAGCTGTCTGTCCTCACGCGCGGCCCGTCAAGCAAAAAGTTAGGAAACAGGCAGTGGAGCGCCAAGAGTTCATTGCAGAAGAAATCAAGAAGTTAGAAGCAGCAGGGCTTGTCAGAGGAGTCCTCCATCCCACGTGGTTGGCCAATCCGGTGGTTGTACGCAAGGCTAATGGGAAATGGAGGCTTTGTATTGACTTCACTGATGTTAATAAAGCTTGTCCCAAAGACCCATTTCCCTTGCCGCGTATCGACCAGATTGTTGACTCCACGGCTGAATGTGATCTGCTTTCGTTTCTTGATGCATATTCAGGATATCATCAGATCCTCATGGCAGAAGAGGATGAAGAGAAAACTGCATTCATTACACCATGTGGCACGTACTGCTTCATACGGATGCCTTTCGGTTTGAAGAATGCTGGTTCAACCTTTGCAAGGGTAGTCCATGATGCCTTTGAACCACAGATACACAGAAATGTAGAAGCCTACATGGATGACATAGTGGTCAAGAGCAAGGACAGAGCGACTCTGGTTCAGGATTTGGATGAAACATTTGCAAATCTGCGCAAAATCAACCTCAAGCTCAACCCCGAGAAATGCGTGTTTGGAGTCCCTTCCGGCAAGCTTCTCGGGTTCTTTGTATCTCCACGGGGAATTGAAGCCAATCCCGACAAGATCAAGGCCATTGAGCAGATCGAAGCACCAAAGCGCGTCAAGGATGTCAGAAGGCTTGCCGGTTGCGTGGCCTCTCTCAGCAGGTTCATCTCTAAGTCTGCTGAACGCGCCCTGCCGTTTTTCAAGATTTTGAAAAAGGCAGGTCCAATGAAATGGACTCCCGAAGCGGAGGCTGCGCTGCAGGACTTGAAGAGATAGCTGTCCTCCACTCCAATACTTGTCGCACCTAAGCCACAAGAGAAGTTGCTGCTGTATATAGCAGCAACCAATCAAGTGGTTAGTGCTGCGTTAGTAGCGGAGAGGGAGGCGGATGATGAGCCGGCAACCGAAGCAGTTGCATCCAGCGACGAGTAGGGGGCTTCACCGTCAAGCTCTGGTCCCGACAAGAACAGATCAGCGCGAGGTTGCAACAAGATCTGAGAAAAAGATGGTGCAGCGCCCGTCTACTTTGTCGGTTCCCATACAGAGGGGCTAGGTCAAGGTACTCGGTGTGCGAAGTTGCTTTTCAGCCTCCTCATGGCCTCGAGAAAGCTGCGCCATTACTTCCAAGCACACGAGATAACAGTTGTCACTCGCTTTCCGCTGAAGAGGATATTGCGAATCCGAAGCAACAGCAGGATTGTCGGTGGGCACTTGGAACTGTCAAGCTTTGGTCTCAAGTTTGAAAGCACTTCAACTATCCAGAGCGAGCATTGGCAGAATTCATAGCAGTGGACGCCCACGCAAGACGAAGAAATTCTAGAGACAAGCATCCCGTCAAGGAGGCAAATAAAGAGTGGCTGATGTACTTTGATGGAGCTTTCTCGCTGCAAAGGCGCCGGTGCGGCGTCTTGCTTATCGCACCCACCGGAGAGCACCTCAAGTACATAGTCCAGATGCACTTTCCCAAGGAACAAGCAACAAACAATACTGCAGAGTATGAAGGTTTGCTTGCCGGTCTCGAGATTGTCAGAGACCTTGGGATTAAGAAGCTCATCGTCAGGGGGGACTCGCAACTTGTCGTCCGCCAAGTAAATAAAGATTATCAAAGTCCATTGATGGAAGCCTCGTCGATGAAGTGAGAAAGCTAGAAGAGCACTTTGAAGGCCTGCAGATGGAACACGTTCCAAGAGCTCGAATGATATAGCTGATGGCCTCTCAAATGTGCTGCACTTAAGTTACCTGTGGAACCAGGAATTTTTGTGCTCAAGCTGACTCAATAACCGTAACACCATCAACAGACAGAGCAAGAAGAGAAATTGGTTTCCGCGACTACCTTCCGGCAGAGCTCTCTGAAGCCGCCCCCAAGAAGGTCCCTAAAACCAACGCAAGTATCACTGAGGAGCAGTCTGCTCCGACAAACCATGCAGTTTGTATCGTTGAAGCAAACGCTCCCGACAAGTTTAGCTCCGGCAAGCTTGCCGGGGATCATCAAGCTCCGGCGGACCCACAGGTCCTTGCCATAGAAGCTGATGTTCCCGCAGTGATAGATGAGCCTTTAGTCCTTGTTGTCGAGCCACGAGCTCCAACATGGGCACAACAAATCGTCCGTTTCCTTGAGCAGGAGAACTTCCGAAGAGCAAGAAGAAGCGGAAAAAAGTAGCCCGGCGATCTGTATTTGCGGGAAGATGGACGAAGCTGTTGGCGAGATACATGGAGGCATATGTGGTCACCACATCGGGCAAAAGCACTTGCCGGCAAGGCTTTCCGGCAAGGTTTCTTCGGCCGAAGCCCTCCAGATGCAATCGCACAAGTAACCAAGTGTGAAGCGTGCGGTTCCATTCCAAACAGATACACCAACCAGCTCAAGCTCTCCAGACGATCCCTTTATCCTGGCCCTTTTCGGTCGGGGCTCGACATCCTCGGCCCCTTCCCGAGTTGTCGGGGCTTTGAATACTTATGCGTCGCAATCGACAAGTTCACAAAGTGGCTGGAAGTGGAACCAGTGAGGAAGGTGACAACGATCGGCCGTCAAGTTCTTGGTCAATTGTTTGCCGCTTTGGGATTCCTAACGGATCATCACCGATAACGGCACACAGTTCACGAGCCGCACCTTCATGCGATCGCCCAAGATCTTGGCGCCAAGATCTGCTTTATCGTTGCTCATCCGAGAAGCAACGGTCAGCGAGAGAGCAAACGCTGAAGTGCTGCGAGGACTCAAGACCGAACTTTCGACAGGCTGCCCAAGTCGCGGAAGGAACTGGATCGAGGAGCTGCCGGTGGTTCTTTGGTCGATCGGGGCGACGCCAAATCGAGCCATCGGCGGACACCTTTTGCTCTAGTCTACGGAGCAGAGGCAGTTCTCCCCACGGAACTCGTATGCGGGTCTCCTCGAGTGCTTGCTTATGATGAGCTTGAGCAAGAGCAGCTGCGACAAGATGACGCGCTGCTCCTCGAGGAAGATCGTCTTCGGACTCATCAGTGACGAGCTGCTCGTTACCAGCAAGCTTTGCGTCGCTACCATAGCCGCAAAGTTAATGCGGAAGCTTCGAGGAAGGCGACCTTGTTCTTCGTAGCGTTCAATCCGCCAAGAATTCCAACAAGTTGGCGCCGAAGTGGTAAGGCCCTTATCGGGTAAAACGAGTCACTAGGCCCGCGCTGTCCGCCTTGAGATCGAAGATGGCCTTCCGGTGAGCAATTCCGGAATATAGAGCATCTTCGCAAGTTTTACCCATGAGGCGCGGTTGCGGAACCCGTTCAACAACCACCCTTTTGTACAAGTCTTGCCGCTGTTGCATGTAATCCTTTGTACAAAGCCGGGCGCAGACCCCGTGCATCAGTAAAGCCTATGTGTTGCGCACATTTTGTCAATACATGCCCTCATAATCATATATGCATGTGTTTACTAACATTTTGTGCAGCATCCGCTCCCGATAGCGATAACGAGCCATTAGGCTCCATAACTTTTTCTCTTCTTTCTTCTCAAACAAGAAGAAGGTTCATCCACCCACAAGTTCACGGGGAGAAGGAGAAGATAATGGTGTGGGCCGCCAAGCGTCGCTCGAGGCTGTCGCCTTGCCGGAAAATGGACAACGAAAAGCTAAGTTGCTAAGTTTAAGCGACCAGTTTTAAATTTTAAGTTATCTTCCTCGAGCGATGGTACTTTGTATGGAAAACCTGCTTGCGGAGGAACCGACTCGCGATTAGCTTGCGCCCTTACTTCGTTTCGAGTCCGCTCAACAACTTAAGTGTGCTGCAACTAGTTGCGACAAGGTTGCTTGTCGGTAGCGACCCCGCCAACGAGGCTGCTGAAGTTCCGCACTTTTCGGCGCTCATGACAGGGTGCTGCACCGCAAGTTTCCTGAAAAGCGTGGGGCAGTAACATACAAAGCCAAGAGTCGAGTAAAGGAAGTAACATAGCAAATATTGCCCAGAATAAAGTTATATTACAAAAATAACTTATTACAACACTGGCTAAATTGTTCTCAGAATTGGAATAACAGCGAAGAGGAGAAGAAGGCGCGCGGCACCCAAGCCCGGCAAGCCGAGTTCTTGGGGGCTGCGGCAAGCCGAGTTGCCGGGACTACGATATCGATAAGCCTTCGTCCTTTTCAAGCATCCTTTTTCATTAAAACATTCTACTCGGATACAGTCCGTGGAGAATGAAAAACATGAAAGAGAGGATTACAAGTTTTAAATGCGGACAAGGCCGAAGGCTTACAAATTAAAAGATAAGATGCCCGTAATCCTTTTCCTGTCCCTCTCTTGAGAGGTAGGTCAAGGAGGCGAGAAGGGCAAAAGGAACGCCTAGGCGAGCTACAGGTGCCGAAGGCACCAAGGAACATCCTGGGGCTCTCCGAGGGCTTAACGGAGAAAGGCGGCGCGAAGCGGGGCTCGAGACGGGCGGCGGGGCGTCGGCCTGCTGTCGAGGCACTCGCCCTCGTACTCCGACTTGACGGCCTTGTCGCCATCCTCTTCCCTTCCGCAGCCTCCCTCGCCATCGCCCAAGGAGACGACCCGGGAGTTCAAGGTGCCGGCGACGGATGATGGGGTCGCCGGTGGCCCGCAGCGGCGCCGACAACTAATCGGGCCCGCTACCCTCGTCGTCGCTGTCGCTCTCCTCCTCGTCACTCTCGCTCGAGGGGAATCTTAGCTGTCGGAGCTATCCACCCAGCACTTCGCCCGAGTGCCGAGATCCCGAAGACCTTGACGGAGAGAGATCACCCTCCATTAACTTAAAATGGAGGTAAACCCGCCATCGAGCTGTGGATGCGGCAAGCGTCACCCACGATCAAGACACATCACATTAGGGGCTGGGAATACAACGCGGACTCGCGTGCCGCTGATCCCACAGCCCCTCATGTGCGATCTCGATGTCTCGGCGGATCCGACTCCATCAGCGCTCATGAACGGGCTGGAAGCCGGAGGCGACGACGAGGCGCCAGCGCGCAGCTGACGAAGAACTTCGCAAGGGTTGTCCCTGTATGGACCGCCCTGGGGAGGGAGCCGCCGGGGACGTGGAGACAGCGCGCCCGCCCGTCCGCTTCTCCCGAATGCCTCGACCTCGTCCACGACCTCGCCCCGGAGAACCGCCCAGCGGAGGCGGAGGCAGCGCGCCGCCCGTCTGCTTCTCCCGGCGTCTCGACCTCGTCCCGACCTCGCCCCTCCCTCTTCCTCTTGTGGCTGGCTCTGCCACCCAGGCGTGGGGTTGGGAGGGCGCTGTCTGTGGCGACCCTCGCCGCCACCGATGAAGAACCAAGGTTCCTTTTCTCCATGACGAATGAGAGAATGGGGAGCGGAAGCTGAGGAAAGGAGGAGATGGGAGAGTGCGGGCTTCTGCGCTCCCCCTTCCGCTCTTTTTAAAGAAGCAAGGTGGGGGCTCGGCCGCCCCGCTCGGCAAATCAGGGCATAGGAAGAGCAGGGAATCAGGGCCGACCTGCTGCCTCTGCTCGCAACGGCCCAGTTTCCCACTTCCACCGTCCGTGACCCCGAGAGCATGGGAGCCACGTGGCGGGGATGCGGAACCGAGGCGACAGGTGAGGCGACCTCGCATGCCACCTACCTCCCCCACGACGCCGCAATTGACGCGTGCCGTTCTGAGGAACAGCGCGGATCTGAGTGGATTTGGTTTGGACCCAGGCCGCGTGCCCATGCCTGTTTTGGGCCTGGCCCAACAGCCTTCGGCACCGTGTATGGCCCAGACCGGGGCTCTGTCGGTGTATTAAGGTAGGGGTACCTTAGCACCCGAACCTGTGCACGGGCAGTCGCAGATCCTTGGCAAGCCTTGCTTTGGGCGTCTGCCAAGACCCTCGTGACCTTCGAGAAAACAAGACTCCGGCAAGAGGAGCTTGCCGTTGAGCCATTCAAGAACAAAGTAGTCAAGACCCGGCAAGAGGAGCTTGCGGGAAGGCCACCAGTGCGAAGGAACAAGGCCCGGCAAGAGGAGCTTGCCGGAAGGCTTGGTGGGCGCCGAGCCCCCAAGCGCGACAAGGTTCCTGCGCGGCAAAGGCGCTTGCAGGCGGGCAACCTCTCTTCATCTCGCTCCAGCTCACCCGCCAGCGTGTCACCACGGGGCTCTCCCAAGCACGCATGTCGACGAGCTGTGCAGCGGTGGGGAGCAGCGATAAGCGGCGACAAGCTACCATCGTGGCAAGCGGAGGCGCACTTGCGGTCCCTGTTACCTTTGTTAGGCGGCCGAGGCGGGCATTGATGACTCTTGTCCCTTGCCGTCGAGTTAGGTATAGATTCTGTACACTGTACAAAGCGGTGTACCAACCCACGTTTTACTATCTTACCCTTGTCTACTTGCCACATGTGGTAACCCCTTGTGCCTATAAAAGGAGGCCCAAGTGCAACGTAGAAAGGGTTCGGTTCAGCTCGGCTTAGTTCATCCTACTCATACGAAACCACACTCGGGCTAGGTCTTGTAGCTCCCATTGCTCCCTAGCAAGAACACGGATAATCCACAAAGCAGCAGTAGGAGTATTATCTCTCGGAGAGCTCGAGCTGGGTAAACCTGCTCGTGTGCATCGCCTCGATCCGCTCTTTGTGCAATCTCTGCCCCCTCCGAACCACAAGGGACCCAGGTCCGTAGGTGCTCGTGGGACACGATCAGCCTCCCCGACAGGTTGTCTCCTGGCAGCGCTTTCTTTAAAGCCATTAAGCTAGGCATATAGTGCTCAAGTAATGAATCCACCGGATCCCAAGGTATATCAAAGCCAATTTTAATTAGCAATGATTTGTAATTTAGTAGTGAGCACAAAGTAACATATATCAAGCAATGACGAAGTCTATCTCTCTTCCTATGCATCGGCATGTCATAAAAGAACAATTCATGCACACATAGTAAAGGCCAATGCATAGTATAAACAGTTTCTTGCAATTTTATCGTATGGGAAACATAGAGAGGTGGAGATATAGTTCCTCTCTCATAATAATTGCAAGTAGGAGCAACAAGCACATGCATATTATATCTATCAAAATCATCATGTGCAATGGTATGAGGCAACCCATCAATATAATCCTTCATAAGTGCAAACTTCTCCGATGTAGTATAATCGGGAGAATTCAAAAAGATAATAGGACTATCATGCATGGGTGCAATAGCAACAATTTCATGTTTAACATAAGGAACTGTAGCAAGTTCATCTCCATAAGCATAATTCATATTGGCATCTTGGCCACAAGCATAGCAAGCATCATCAAAAAGGGATATTTCAAAAGAATCACAGGGATCATAACAGTCATCATAGCAATCATACTTTGGTAAGCACGAAGGGGAATTAAATAATGTATGAGTTGGAGGGTTACTCTCATTAGAAGGTGGGCACGGGTAGCTAATCCGCTCTTCCTCCTTTTGCTCTTCGCTCTCCTCATCATCTTTTTCATCCAATGAGCTCACAGTTTCATCAATTTCTTCTTCCATAGCTTCCTGCAAAATATTAGTCTCTTCTTGGACAGCGGAGTAGTTCTCAATATATGGTTTAACATAAGGATTAGAAGCATAATTATCATAGCAATATTTAAGTATGGCAAAATTTTCAGATTCGTAAAGAGTAGCACCATACTTTTCAATCAAAGAAGCAATTTCGTAAGCACCCTTAAAAGCAACAAATTCTTCAATTTGTTGAACATCATAGTAATTATAAACACCCTTAACATATGAAGATACGATTCCATTATCACTAAACAAGCATTGATAGGGTAGGTGTTTCTAAGGTCCTTCAGAACAACAAGTAAAATCATAATAATCGCATAAATTCCAAGCATAACATTGCAAACGTTGAATCTGACCCCATAATAGTTTCCCTTTTTCAGATATACTGATTATGCACATAACAAGCATGCTCATCTAAAGATTTGCCCTCAACTAAGCTAGTTGGGGTTTCAACCGAGCACAAAGGGATCGAAGATGATCCAAGTAATAAGCTTCAGCAGTATGATAGATTTTGAGTGGTTCTTCAACCATTGGAGCAGTAGGTACAACTATTTTTTTTGGTATTTTGCGTTTCCTACCCATAACTAAAGATAGAAAACAACTAAGAACAGCAAATAAGAATTACTTAGTGATAAAGCAAACAAGCACACACGAGAATATTCACCCCACGCTATTGCTTCCCGGCAACGGCGCCATAAAAAGGTCTTGATAACTCACAAGTATAGGGGATCGCAACAGTTTTCGATAAGTAAGAGTGTCAAACCCAACGAGGAGCTAAAGTTAGAACAAATATTCCCTCAAGTTCTATCGACCACCGATACAACTCTACGCACGCTTGACGTTCGCTTTACCTAGAACAAGTATGAAACTAGAAGTACTTTGTAGGTGTTTTTGGGTAAGCTTGCAAGAAAGTAAAGAGCACGAAAATAAAACTAGGGGCTGCTAAGATAAAGACACAACTAAAGTAAATATAGCGAGTGTGGAAAAGTGATGGTAGGTGTGGCGAAATTGTCCCTTAAGCAATTGACTACTTACTAGACCGATAATCACTATTGCAATTCTATTTGAGGGAGAGGCATAAGCTAACATACTTTCTCTACTTGGATCATATGCACTTATGATTGGAACTCTAGCAAGCATCCGCAACTACTAAATATTCATTAAGGTAAAACCCAACCATAGCATTAAAGCATCAAGTCCCCTTTATCCCATACGCAAACAACCTACTTACTCGGTCGTGTACATCACTCCACGCCACCCATCATAAGCAAATCATAAACATATTGCAAACCCTACAGTGGGAATCCCTCACGCTTGCGCGACATGGAGGGCACCATAGGACAGCACCAATAATAAAAAATGCAACTCAAATCAATCATAGCAATTCATCAATCACCGATAGGACAACGAAAATCTACTCAGACATCATAGGATGGCAACACATCATTGGATAATAATATGAAGCATAAAGCACCATGTTCAAGTAGAGGGTACAGCGGGTTGTGGGAGAGTGGACCGCTTTAGATAGAGGGAGGAAGGTGATGGAGATGTTGGTGAAGATGACGACAGTGTTGGTGTAGATCGCGGTGATGATGATGGCCCCCGGCGGCGTTCCGGCGCCACCGGAAGCAAGGGGGAGAGAGCCCCCCTTCTTCTTCTTCTTCCTTGACCTCCTCCCTAGATGGGAGGAGGGTTTACCCTTTGTTCCTTGGCTCCCATGGCTTGGGAAGGGCGAGAGCCCCTCCGAGATTGGATCTATCTTTCTGTTTCTGCGTTCTCTGGCTCTGTTTCACCGTTTCGTGTATATATGGAGATCCGTAACTCCGATTGGCCTGAAACCTTCGCCCAGATTTTTTTCCGAATAGTATCTTTCTTGCGGCAAAAGAAGAGCATCAACCGCCTAACGGTGGGCTCATGAGGTAGGGGCGTGCGGGGGGGGCGCGCCTGCCTCGTGACCACCTCGGGCATCTTCTCGCGTGGATTTTTCTTCTGGAATTTTCCATATTTTCTAAAAATAAGCTCCGTCCGTTTTTATCCCGTTTGGATTCCGTTTGATATGGATATTCTGGAACATAAAACATGCAATGATAGGAACTGCACTGGGCACTTGATCAATATGTTAGTCCCAAAAATAATATAAAAAGTTGCCAAAAAGTATATGAAAGTGAATAATATTGGCATGGAACAATAAAAAATTATAGATACGACGGAGACGTATCAAACATCGCATTGCAGAATTGAACCAAGCAGTTAACTAAACACCACGACAAATGAACCAAACGTTAACTGAGCACCACATTGCACAATATAACATACTCGGAATAGAAGATCAGACAGTTAACCAAACCAAGCATGCTTAAGAACTTGGAAATATTGCACCCTGAAGAATTGAACATCACATTTGCAGAATTGAACCAAGCAGTTAACTGAACACCACATTGCACGACATATAGAACATATACACTATAGCAGAAGATTGCATGGTAAAAGTAGATAGCACAATTCACTAGAATTTGTTTAGGAAAGGCAGTAGCTAGCAAACTGAACATGGGTCCTTATAGTGAGCTAATAAGACAAGCTACTCCTCATTGTTGGCGATATCGATGACGATTGGC
This sequence comes from Aegilops longissima, assembly GCA_021605205.1. NCBI lineage: Eukaryota > Viridiplantae > Streptophyta > Magnoliopsida > Poales > Poaceae > Aegilops > Aegilops longissima. The sequence goes on from CM038680.1 coordinate 427,219,139, forward strand.
TCCTTGGACATGGATGCCCTCTTTGTAGTGGTGAGTTGCCTGAGCTGCTCCGGGCACCAACCTGATGGTTCTTGAGATGAGGTAAGCACGTGCACGCTGAGAAAACACCTCGTAGTCTTCGTCGAAGGCACCGACGGTGGCCTCGAGAAAACGCCACGAACTGTCGTTTAAAGAAGCCAACCACATCGTGGCGTTGGCGCACGAGGCGTCAACGGTGGCCTCGACGGCGAGGTGCTCCTCCAAGATCTGGGGGTCGGCACGAATGGCAGCCATCGCGACCTCATCCACGCGTGCGGCCGCAATTTGCTTCTCCGCTGCCAAATGCTCCTTGAGATCCTAGTTATACTGTGTGCACCATGGCTTAGGCCGGCGCTTATTTGGTGCAGGGGTCGGTGATTTGGGTGGAAGGTGTCGCGCTCGCGTCGGTGGTCGGGGCATGTGGGATGTGGAAGGAGGAGGAGGCTGGGGGTGGGGTGTGGATTACCTGCCTGGATAGGCGAGGCCGAGTAGCGTGAAGGAGGGTCGTTGGCGAGGAGGCGGCGCTGCAAGCAAGGAGTGAAGGTTTCAAATTGGAAAGGAAGGCGAAAGCAGGGGAAATGTGGCTTTTGGTAATGGGGAGGGGCGCGGAGGTAGATTTTTCCGCGGAAGCCAAAATTTGGAATCACTTCAGCGAAAAAATTGGCGCGCAAAGTGTCATCAGACACGGTCCCTTATTCAGAGCGGGTTGTGGACTGTAGCCCTCACACCTTCTCGCGTAAGCCGTATGCGTACTATACTCCGTCAGTGCTCCAAGATATTTTGTGTTGCATCTCACACGGTTGGTTATAATAAACTGTGTGGGATCTACTTGATTTTTCGTCTAGATTTGAATTACATAATGGGGTCACAGCGGCCATGGACGGTGTTTGAATTGATAGATAAGGACCTTTTATCTGCAGTGAACATGCAACTATATGTGTGTCATAAAAGAATTGGAATTATTCAAGGTTCGTTTGGACATTTTTATGCATTGAGTGAGTTTTCAATGCATTTATGTGCATAATTCAAATTTGAACTACATGCACATGCTCCAGTGCATATAAATTGGTTGAAGAATCAAATCTCTGTCCCTGGGTGCATGCTTAGGTCCCATGCAAGAAATGGGAATGAATGCCAAACACCCTGCCTCCGTTACTCGGCCGCAAACATTGAGATACCTGGTTTTTAAATTCTAGTAAATCCAAAACTCGTCTGAAATTCATGAAACTTGGCATGCTCTCATGGAGCGGCATCAACATGCCGTGGTAAATTTTTTGTCCCATTTGGGGCAGGTTTGGATATACCCTTCTCACAAACCAGAGCTTCTCACAAGCATGATGGTTTCGGTAGGGAACGCCCCACCTTTGGGGACGAAACGATATCCATTGCCTCTTATTGCTTTCAAAAAATTTCTCGTGTCAACATAGAACAACAGGAGTGTTGTGTTATTTTTTTGTGATTTTTCGGGGTTCGTTTGGACATTTTTATGCATTAAGTGAGTTTTCTGTGCAATTATGTGCATAATTCAAATTTTAACTACATGCACATGCTCCAGTGCATATAAATTGGTTGAAAAATCAAATATTTGTCCTTGGGTGCATGCTTAGGTCCCGTGCAAGAAATGGGAATGAATGTCAAACACCCTGCCACCGTCACTCGGCCGCAAACATTGAGATACCTGGTTTTTAAATTCTAGTAAATCCAAAACTCGTCTGAAATTCATGAAACTTGTCATGCTATCATGGAGCGGCATCAACATGTCGTGGTAAAATTTTTGTCCCGTTTGGGGCAGGTTTGGGTATATGCTTCTCACAAACCAGAGCTTCTCACAATAAGCATGATGGTTTCGGTAGGGAACACCCCACCTTTGGGGACGAAACGATATCCATTGCCTCTTATTGCTTTCTAATTTTTTCTCGTGTCAACATATAACAACAGGAGTGTTGTGTTATTTTTTGTGATTTTTGGGGTTCGTTTGAACATTTTTATGCATTAAGTGAGTTTCAATGCATTTATGTGCATAATTCAAATTTGAACTACAAGCACATGCTCCTGTGCATATAAATTGGTTGAAAAATCAAATGTTTGTCCTTGGGTGCATGCTTAGGTCCCATGGAAGAAATGGGAATGAATGTCAAACACCCTGCCACCGTCACTCGGCCGCAAACATTGAGATACATGGTATTTAAATTCTAGTAAATCCAAAATTCGTCTGAAGTTCATGAAACTTGGCATGCTATCATGGAGTAGCATCAACATGCTATGGTAAATTTTTTGTCGCATTTGGGGAAAGTTTGGGTATAAGCTTCTCACAAACCAGAGCTTCTCACAACAAGCATGATTGTTTCGATAAGGAACGTGCCACCTTTGGGGATGAAACTATATCCATTGCCTCTTCTTGCTTTCAAATTTTTTCTCGTGTCAACATAGAACAACAGGAGTGTTGTGTAAATTTTTGTGATTTTTCGGGGTTCGTTTGGACATTTTTATGCATTAACTGAGTTTTCAATGCATTTATTTGCATAATTCAAATTTGAACTACATGCACATGCTCCAGGGCATATAAATTGGTTGAAAAATCAAATTTGTGTCCTGGGTGCATGCTTAGGTCCCATGCAAGAAATGGAAATGAATTTCAAACACAAGGGCACCGTTGATTACCAGCAAAACGTCGAGATACCTGGTATTTAAATTCTAGTAAATCCAAAACTCGTCTGAAATTCATGAAACTTGGCATGGTATCATGGAGCGGCATCAGCATGCCGTGGTAAATTTTTTGTCCCATTTGGGGCAGGTCTGGGTATAAGCTTCTCACAAACCAGAGCTTCTCACGACAAGCTTGATGGTTTCGATAGGGAACGCCCCACCTTTGGGGACAAAACAATATCCTTTGCCTCCTATTGCTTTCCAAAATTTTCTCATGTCAACATAGAACAACATGAGTGTTGTGTTATTTTTTGTGATCTTTCGGGGTTCGTTTGGACATTTTATGCATTAAGTGAGTTTTCAATGCATTGATGTGCATAATTCAAATCTGAACTACATGCACATGCTCCAGTGCATATAAATTGGTTGAAAAATCAAATATTTGTCCTTGGGTGCATGCTTAGGTCCCATGCAAGAAATGGGAATGAATGTCAAAACCCTGCCATCGTAACTCGGCCACAAACATGTAGATACCTGGTCTTTAAATTCTAGTAAATCCAAAACTCATCTGAAATTCATGAAACTTGGCATGCTATCATGGAGTGGCACCCGGCATGCTATGGTATTTTTCGTGTCCATTTTGAGAGAAGGCGCACTCGGATAACAGCCAACAAACACATTTTGAAAAAATAGCTGCCACTTTAATATCTCAAACGTTTGTATAATTCAAACCCGTGCGTTATGTTAACCATTCATGTGAAGCCATGTGTCTTGGTTTTAATGGTATAGGTTTTAATGGCTCTTGATCGCAAACGTTTTAGATAGAACACCCGTATGCAAAGTGAGAGCAGGATTTGTGCATCTCTTGAACACAAACGGTTCTTTTGGATGACCCGTGTGAACCACTTACAAACAATTTGGTAAGATTTGCATCTGTCATATTGCTACGTCTTGAGCTTGCGTTGGTTTTCATAGATAAGCTGGATCATAAACCCACAATTCATCGGTCTCAACAAACACACCGCAAAAACAAGATTACATCGAATAGATCTCCACGAGAGAGGGGGAGAACATTATATTGAGATCCAAAAAGAGAGAAGAAGCCATCTAGCTACTAGCTATGGACCCGAAGGTCTGAAGTAGACTACTCACACTTCATCGGAGAGGCTATGGTGTTGATGTAGAAGCCCTCCATGGTGGATGCCCCCTCCGTGAACTCCGAACAGGCCCCAAGATGGGATCTCGTGGATCTGAGGAAGTTGCGGCGGTGGAATTAGGTTTTTGGCTCCTGTTCTGATCGTTTGGGGGTACGTAGGTATATATAGGAGGAAGGAGTATGTCGGTGGAGCGACAGGGGGCCCACGAGGCAGGGCGGCGCACCCTAGGGGTTTCGTTCCTTGGAGTAGGGTCCAAGTCCCCTGGATCACGTTCGGTGAGAAAATCACGTTTCTGAAGGTTTCATTCCGTTTGGACTCCGTTTGATATTCTATTTCTTCGAAACACCGAAATAGGTAAAAAACAACAATTCTGGGCCGGGCCTCCGGTTAATAGGTTAGTCCCAAAAATAATATAAAAGCGGAAAATAAAGCCCATTATAGTCCAAAACAGTAGATAAAGTAGCATGGAACAATAAAAAATTATAGATACGTTGGAGACGTATCAGGCATCCCCAAGCTTAATTCCTGCTCGTCCTCGAGTAGGTAAATGATAAAAAGAGAATTTTTGATGCGGAGTGATACTTTGTCATAATTTCAATGTAAATCTTCTTAATTGTGGTATGAATATTAAGATCCGAAAGATTCAAGACAAAAGTTCATATTGACATAAAAAATAATAATACTTCAAGCATACTAATCAAAGTAATCATGTCTTCTCAAAATAGCATGGCAAAAGAAAGTTCATCCCTACAAAATCATATAGTTAGGCTATGCTTCACTTTCGTCACACAAAGATGTTCCCAACTTCTATACCCCCAATGACAAGCCAAGCAATTGTTTCATACTTCAATAATCTCAAACTTTTTCAACCTTCACGCAATACATGAGCGTGAGCCATGGATATAGCACTATGGGTGGAATAGAATATGATGATGGGGATTGTGTGGAGAAGACAAAAAGGAGAAAGTCTCACATTGACGAGGAGAATCAACGGGCTATGGAGATGCCCATCAATTGATGTCAACATGAGGAGTAGGGATTGCCATGCAACGGATGCACTAGAGCTATGAATGCTCAACAAAAGAAAACTAGTGGGTGTGCATCCAACTTGCTTGCTCATGAAGACCTAGGGCATTTGAGGAAGCCCATCGTAGGAATATACAAGCCAAGTTCTACAATGAAAGATTCCCACTAGTATAAAAAGACAACTTATGAGACTCACTATATGAAAAACATGGTGCTACTTTGAAGCACAATATATGAGACTCACTACATGAAGAACAAGGTGCTACTTTGAAGCACAAGTGTGGAAAAAGAGGATAGTAACATTTCCCTTTTTATTTATTTTCTTTTTTTGGGCCTTTCTTTTATTCTTTTTGGCCTTTCTCTTTTTTTGGGAAATGCTCTAATAATGATGATCATCACACTTCTATTGATTACAACATAAGGATTACAACTCGAAACTAGAACAAGATATGACTCTATATGAATGCCTCCGTGATGTGCAGGATGGTGCAATGAATCAAGAGTGACATGTATGAAAAATAATGTATGGTGGCTTTGCCACAAATACGATGTCAACTACATGATCATGCAATGGCAATATGACAAAAGTAAAGTATGTCATGATGATGATGAGCGAAGCGGTGGAAAGTTGCATGGCAATATATCTCGGAATGGCTATGGAAATGCCATAATAGGTAGGTATGGTGGCTGTTTTGAGGAAGATATAAGGAGGTTTATGTGTGATAGGCGTATCATATCACGGGGTTTGGATGCACCGTGAAGTTTCCACCAACTCTCAAGGTGAGAAAGGGCAATGCACGTGCATCAAGAGGCTAGCAAAGGCGGAAAGGTAAAAGTGCGTATAATCCATGGACTCAACATTAGTCAAAAGAACTCATATACTTATTGCAAAAATTTAGAAGTCATCAAAAATCAAGTACTACGCGCATGCTCCTAGGGGGATAGATTGGTAGGAAAAGACCATCGCTCGTCCCCGACCGCCACTCATAAGGATGCACAAGCCAGGTACACTTCATGTTGCAAATTTGTTACACAACTTTAACCATACGTGCATGCTATGGGATTTGCAAACTTCAACACAAGAATTTCTCAAATTCACAACTACTCAACTAGCACGACTTTGATATTATCACCTCCATATCTCAAAACAATTATCAAGCATCAAACTTTTCTTAGTATTCAACTCACTCAAAAGAAAGTTTCACATATCTTGAATACCAAGTATATTAATATTAAGCAAATTACCATGCTATTAACGACTCTCAAAATAATCTAAGTGAAGCATGAGAGATCAATAGTTTCTTTCAAACAAATCCACCACCGTGCTCTAAAAGATCTAAGTGAAGTAGTAGAGCAAAAATTATCATGCTCAAAAGATCTAAGTGAAGCACTATGAGCAAAACTATCAAGCTCAAAAGATATAAGTGAAGCACATAGAGTATTCTATCAAATTCCAATTCATGTATGGTTCTCTCAGAAGGTGTCTACAGCAAGGATGATTGTGGTAAACTAACAAGCAAAGACACAAATGATACAAGATGCTCCAAGCAAAACACTTATCATGTGGTGAATAAAAATATAGCTCCAAGTAAATTACCGATGGAAGTGGACGAAAGAGGGGATGCCTTCCGGGGCATCCCCAAGCTTTGACTTTTGGTGTCCTTGGATTATCTTGGGGTGCCATGGGCATCCCCAAGCTTAAACTCTTCCACTCCTTGTTCCATAATCCATCAAAAGAATTCACCCAAAACTTGAAAACTTCACAACACAAAACTCAATAGAAATCTCGTGAGCTCCGTTAGAGAAAGAAAACAAAAGACTACTTTAAGGTACTGTAATGAACTCATTCTTTATTTATATTGGTGTTAAACCTACTGTATTCCAAATTCTCTATGGATCATAAACTATTTTACTAGCCATAGATTCATCAAAATAAGCAAACAACACACGCAAAACAGAATCTGTCAAAAACAGAACAGTCTGTAGTAAACTGTAACTAACGCAAACTTATGGAACTCAAAACATTCTACCAAATTAGACGACCTGGAAAATTTGTTTATTGATCAGCAGCAATTGGAATCAGTATTTTATCACGTTCTGGTGATTTTTAACAATTCGGGCACTGAGCGCAAAGTTTCTGGAAATTACAACAAGATCAAATAATTATCATCCAAGAAGATCCAATAGGTTCAATTTGGCACAAACACTAATTAAAAGATAAAACCACATCTAAACAGAGGCTAGATGGATTATTTATTCCTAAATAGAAGCAAAAACAAAAAACTAAAAATAAAATTGGGTTGCCTCCCAACAAGCGCTATCGCTTTACGCCCCTAGCTAGGCATAAAAGCGAGGATAGATCTAGGTATTGCCATCTTTGGTAGGCAATCCATAAGTGGCTCTCATAATAGATTCATATGGTAATTTTATTTTCTTTCTAGGAAAGTGTTCCATGCCTTTCTTTAAGGGAAATTGGAAACTAATATTTCCTTCCTTCATATCAATAATTGCACCAATCGTTCTAAGGAAAGGTCTACCAAGAATAATAGGACATGAAGGATTGCAATCTATATCAAGAACGATAAAATCTACGGGCACATAATTCCTATTTGCAACAATAAGAACATCATTAATTCTTCCCATAGGCTTTTTAATAGTGGAATCCACAAGATGCAAGTTTAGAGAGCAATCATCAAAGTCACGGAAATTTAGCAAATCACACAAAGTTTTGGGAATAGTGGAGACACTAGCACCCAAATCACACAAAGCATGAAAATCATAATATTTAATTTTAATTTTGATAGTAGGTTCCCATTCATCATAGAGTTTTCTAGGGATAGAAACTTTCAACTCAAGTTTTTCTTCATAATATTGCATCAAGGCATCAACAATGTGTTCGGTAAAGGCCTTATTTTGACTATAAGCATGAGGAATTTAGCACGGATTGCAACAAGGAAATACAATCAATTAAAGAGCAATTTTCATAATTAAATTCCTTGAGATCCTATATAGCGGGTTTAGCAACATCTAGATTTTTATTTCTTTCAATCCCACTTTTATCAATTTCATCATCAAGATCTAAAAACTCCGAATTCTTAGAACGCCTTCTAGGTAAAGGAAGATCATATTCAGTTTCATCAAGATTCATATTGCAAAACAAAGATTTAATAGGGGGCACATCAATAACTTTTAGATCTTCATCTTGATTTTCATAGGAATTAGAAGAACACGCTTTAATAAAGGCATCTTTGGAAGCACGCATCCTAGCGGTTCTTTCTTTGCACTCATCAATGGAAATTCTCATAGCTTTGAGAGACTAATTGATATCATGCTTAGGAGGAATAGATCTAAGCTTTAAAGAATCAACCTCGAGAGAAATTCTATCAACGTTCCTAGCCAAATCATCAACTTTAAGCAATTTCTCTTCAAGCAAAGCAGTAAAATTCTTTTGTGAATTCATAAACTCTTTAATACTACTCTCAAATTCAGAGGGCATCTTATTAAAATTTCCATAAGAGTTGTTGTAGGAATTTCCATAATTATTAGAAGGATTACTAGGATAAGGCCTAGGATTAAAATTCCCTCTATACGCGTTATTACCAAAATTATTCCTACCAACAAAATTCACATCCATAGATTCATTATTATTCTCAATCAAGGTAGACAAAGGCATATCATTAGGATCAGAAGAAACACTCTTAGTAGCAAATAATTTCATAAGTTCATCCATCTTTCCACTCAAAACATTAATTTCTTCTATCGCATGAATTTTTTCTTAGTAGATCTTTTAGTATGCCATTGAGAATAATTAACCATAATATTATCTAGGAGTTTAGTAGCATCTCCTAAAGTGATTTCCATAAAAGTGCCTCCCGCGGCCGAATCTAAAAGATTTCTAGAAGCAAAATTCAATCCTGCATAAATTTTTTGTATAATCATCCATAAGTTTAAACCATCGGTAGGACAATTACGTATCATTAATTTCATTCTCTCCCAAGCTTGTGAAACATGTTCATGATCAAGTTGCTTAAAATTCATAATATCGTTCCTAAGAGAGATAATCTTAGCGGGAGGAAAATACTTAGAGATAAAAGCATCTTTGCACTTGTTCCAAGAATCAATACTATTTTTAGGCAAAGATGAAAACAATGCTTTAGCACGATCTCTAAGCGAAAAAGGAAATAGCTTCAACTTAACGACACCATAATCGACATCTTTTTTATTTTGCATATCACATAAATCAACGAAGCTATTCAGATGAGTAGCGGCATCTTCACTAGGAAGGACGGCGAATTGATCTTTCATAACAAGATTCAACAAAGCAGTATTGATTTGACAAGATTCAGTATTGGCAAGAGGAGCAATCGGAGTGCTAAGGAAATCATTATTATTGGTATTGGTGAAGTCACACAATTTAGTAGCATCTTGAGCCATTGCAACAAACAAGCAATCCAACACACGAGCAAACAAGCGGACGAGGAAAAGGCAGCGGGAAAAGAGGAGGAGATTGGGAAAGAGAGGCGAATAAAGCGGCAAGGGTGAAGTGGGGGAGAGGAAAACGAGAGGCAAATGGCAAATAATGTAATGCGAGAGATAGGGATTGTGATGGGTACTTGGTTTGTTGAATTTTTGCGTAGACTCCCGACAGCGGCGCGAAAATCCTTCTTGCTCGTCTTGAGCTTGCGTTGGTTTTCCCCGAAGAGGAGAGGATGATGCAGCACAGTAGCGTAAGTATTTCCCTCAGTTTTTGAGAACCAAGGTATCAATCCATTAGGAGGCCACGCACAAGTCCCTCGTACCTACATAAAACGATAGCTACTCGCAACCAACGCGATTAGGGGTTGTCAATCCCTTCACGGTCACTTACGAGGGTGAGATCAGATAGAGATAATATTTTTGGTATTTTTGGTATAAAGATGCAAAGTGAAAAGTAAAAAGCAAAGTAAAAACAAAGCAAGTATAAAAGTGATGGAGATTGATATGATGAGAATAGACCCGGGGGCCATAGGTTTCACTAGTGGCTTCTCAGAAGAGCATAAGTATTCTACGGTGGGTGAACAAATTACTGTTGAGCAATTGACAAAATTGAGCATAGTTATGAGTATATCTAGGTATGATCATGTATATAGGCATCACGTCCGTTACAAGTAGATCGAAAGGATTCTGCATCTACTACTATTACTCCACTCATCGACCGCTATCCAGCATGCATCTAGAGTATTAAGTTAAAAACAGAGTAACGCCTTAAGCAAGATGACATGATGTAGAGGAATAAATTCATGCAATATGATAAATACCCCATCTTGTTATCCTCGATGGCAACAATACAATCGTGCCTTGCAACCCTTTACATCCTTTGGTAAGGACACGCAAGATTGAACCCAAAGCCATGCACTTCTCCCATTGCAAGAACTACCAATCTAGTTGGCCAAACAAAACGGATAATTCAAAGAGACTTGCAAAGATAACTCAATCATACATAAAAGAATTCAGAGAAGATTCAAATATTATTCATAGATAAGCTGGATCATAAACCCACAATTCATCGGTCTCAACAAACACACATAAAAGAAGATTACATCGAATAGATCTCCACTAGAGAGGGGAGAACATTGTATTGAGATCCAAAAGAGAGAAGAAGCCATCTAGCTACTAGCTATGGACCCGAAGGTCTGAAGTAAACTACTCACATTTCATCGGAGGGCTATGGTGTTGATGTAGAAGCCCTCCGTGGTGGATGCCCCCTCCGTGAAGCTCGGAACAGGCCCCAAGATGGGATCTCGTGGATACAGGAAGCTGCGGCGGTGGAATTAGGTTTTTGGCTCCTGTTTTGATCGTTTGGGGGTACGTACGTATATATAGGAGGAAGGAGTATGTCAGTGGAGCGACAAGGGGAACAAGAGGCAGGGGGCGCGCCCTGGGGGGGGGGGGGGCGCCCCACACCCTCGTGGCCGCCTCTTTCGTTCCTTGGAGTAGGGTCCAAGTCCCCTGGATCACGTTCGGTGAGAAAATCATGTTTCCGAAGGTTTCATTCCGTTTGGACTCCGTTTGATATTCTGTTTCTTCGAAACACTGAAATAGGCAAAAAGCAACAATTCTGGGCTGGGCCTCCGGTTAATAGGTTAGTCCCAAAAATAATATAAAAGTGGAAAATAAAGCCCATTATAGTCCAAAACAGTAGATAAAGTAGCATGGAGCAATCAAAAATTATAGATACGTTGGAGACGTATCACATATGGGTATGTTACCATTTGTCAAACTAGAAAGATTGAAATTTGTTGATCTAGTAACATTGCCATTTTCCAACCTTGTAACACTGCGATTTGTCAAAATATGAAGCTAAAAATCACTAGCAGTATCTAATTTTTGCAACTAAAATTCAGTAATTAAGCATAGATGGAGGCAAGGAGGCGTGTTCAGCCGGGCGTGCAGCGGGCGGCGCAGTACCATTCGATTTGACAGCGGGCGGCACAGTTCCCGATATGGCTTTAATGCAGACGAGGGAGAGGGTAGCAGTTCCCAACATGTTGAACGACCAATGATGCATCCTCCTTCAATTAGCATCGTGTGAATGCATGAGGGAAGTAATGGGGAGAGGACCGGGAAAAGAGGCAACACGATGTGAATGCAACACAGTTTGCACTCATATAAAGGCGCCCCTCCATTCCAATGCATCTACCACATCGTACGCACCTAAGCATTTGCTTAAGCACCTACACTAATAAGCGCAAAAGTGCTCACTCCAGACCAATGGCAGCGATGCGCGCGAGCGGCCAGCGGCTGTGCCAGATGGTCCACGATGCCGACCTGCGGCATGGCACCGAGGATTCTCTCCACATGGTGTTGGCGATCGGCTGGCGGATGGCCACCGTCGATGCCAACTACGACTCTCAGTGCGACCAGATGATCGTTCGCACCACCAACAGGTTCACCATCGTCAAGAAGCTCGCGGACGACATCGCCGTACTCCTCCAGCCCACGCGCCCGGGCTCCTCATTGCCTGCCACCCTAATCGGCTTCCATGGTCGGGACCTCTTTCAAGCACTGGTGGCCCTGCGACTGCCCGCCGACTCCACGAAGAATGTCCACGTGGAGGTCACGCTCGCCGCGAGGCGCCTCGCCCTGCAAGAAACCGTCGACCTACACATCCATGTGTATGAGCGAATCGTGTACATAGGTATCTACAAGGCCAGTGAGGACGCTACGACGTTGGCCTTCTTCAGCCGGCTGGAAGCCTTGGATGCCATTGCTGAGAAGCACCTTGACCTCGCCACAAAAGCCGCCGCTCCTTAGCCGCCGGTCGGTGGCCTGGCGCACTGTTGAGGAGGAGGAGGTCGTACATTGATGGATGCATCTTTCTTCTTGCCTCCTGTAACCACCACTGCGATCACATCATCGTGGCCTTAATTCTTATTGTGCTATTGCATTCTCGTTCTAGTCAATACAGACATGTGCGATCCCTTTGCTTAATTATATGCATCACTGTAACTAGTACTCCATCCGTCAATTTATAAGTTGTGCTGCCAGTGTTTGGGGCCGGCGCACGATCACGCATGTTCGTGTGCATGCGGTTGCACCGGGCGCGGTGCGACGATGCAGTTACCTGCTGTAAAAACTACCATGCAAGGGACGTGGCATTGACCATTGGGCGGCAATAGTCGGTCATCCGGGTGCCCAATAAAGGATGCAAAGAGGGATCCTACAACAGCAAGGACCAGCTTCCCTACCGATAGCTCATCTAATAGAACTCCCAAGTTAAGTGTGATGAGGTTGGAGTAGTCATCAGATGGGTGACCGGATGGGAAGTGGCCTCAATGTTAAATTAACTGATGTGATGGGTCACTGTAAACATTTAATTGCGTTGAATGTATATAGTGCTTGCTACCTCTTGAGCACTGCATTGGTTTTCCCTTGAAGAGGAAAGGGTGATGCAGCAAAGTAGCGTAAGTATTTCCCTCAGTTTTTGAGAACCAAGGTATCAATCCAGTAGGAGGCTCCGCACGACTCCCTCGCACCTACACAAATAAATAAATCCTCGCAACCAACGCGATAAGGGGTTGTCAATCCCTACACGGTCACTTACGAGAGAGAGATCTGATAGATATGATAGGATAATATTTTTTGTATTTTTATGATAAAGATGCAAAGTAAAATAAAATCCAAATAAAAGGCAATGGAAAAAGCTAAGTGTTGGAAGATTAATATGATGGAAAATAGACCTGGGGCCATAGGTTTCACTAGTGGCTTCTCTCGAGAGCATAAGTATTTACGGTGGGTGAACAAATTACTGTTGAGCAATTGACAGAACTGAGCATAGTTATGAGAATATCTAGGTATGATCATGTATATAGGCATCACGTCCAAGACAAGTACACCGACTCCTGCCTGCATCTACTACTATTACTCCACACATCGACCGCTATCCAGCATGCATCTAGAGTATTAAGTTCAAAAGAACAGAGTAAAGCTTTAAGTAAGATGACATGATGTAGAGGGATAAACTCATGCAATATGATAAAAACCCCATCTTGTTATCCTCAAAGGCAACAATACAATACGTGCCTTGCTGCCCCTACTGTCATTGTGAAAGGACACCACAAGATTGAACCCAAAGCTAAGCACTTCTCCCATTGCAAGAAAGATCAATCTAGTAGGCCAAACCAAGCTGATAATTCGAAGAGACTTGCAAAGATAACCAATCATACATAAAAGAATTCAGTGAAGATTCAAATATTGTTCATAGATAAAGTTGATCATAAACCCACAATTCATCGGTCTCAACAAACACACCGCAAAAGAAGATTACATCGAATAGATCTCCACGAGAGAGGGGGAGAACATTGTATTGAGATCCAAAAAGAGAGAAGAAGCCATCTAGGTAATAACTATGGACCTGAAGGTCTGAAGTAAACTACTCACACATAATCAGAGAGGCTGTGGTGCTGATGTAGAAGCCCTATGTGATCGATGCCCCCTCCGGCGGAGCTCCGGAACAGGCCCCAAGATGGGATCTCACGGGTACAGAAGGTTGCGGCTGTGGAATTAGGTTTTTTGCTCCGTATCTGGTAGTTTGGGGGTACGTAGGTATATATTGGAGGAAGGAGTACGTCGGTGGAGCAACATGGGCCCCACGAGGGTGGAGGGCGCGCCGAGGGGGGGTAGGCGCGCCCCCTACCTCGTGGCTTCCTGGTATCTTTCTTGACTTAGGGTCCAAGTCCTCTTGATCATGTTCGTTCCGAAAATCACGTTCCCGAAGGTTTCATTCCATTTGGACTCCGTTTGATATTCTTTTTCTGGGAAACTCTGAAATAGGCAAAAAACAACAATTCTGGGCTGGGCCTCCGGTTAATAGGTTAGTCCCAAAAATAATATAAAAGTGTATAGTAAATCCCAATAATGCCCAAAACAGAAGATAATATAGCATGGAGCAATAAAAAATTATAGATACGTTGGAGACGTATCAGTGCTCCATCATATTAGCTGAATTTACCTCGAGGTCCTTATTTTGTAATTTTTTTATATTTTTTGTTTTTTGTATACATGTTGATTGGCCTGAAGAAGGTCTATCTCATTACTTTTTGATAATTTTTGTTTTTTGAACACATGTTGATTGGCTTGAATGAATGTCTATCCCGTTACTTTACGACATGTTTCCAAAATTTGGACCTCGAGTTTAATTCAACTAATAGGACGGAGCATTATATACATTCAATGCAATTAAATGTTTTCCAAAAAAAGTGATATGATTTCTGTGAAACTTATAAGTCATGTATGTCAAATTAACCTATGTGTACTTGTTCTCGAATTAACCTCTGGGCCTTTTTGCCGTGTATCACACACATCTTGTTAAGTTGAACAGTTTATCTTCTCTTCCCTAATAAAAAACAGTTCATTCAACTGAACCATATGCCGTATATCACACACACCTTGATCTGGCTGACAGTTTCTGTTGCTTTCCCTAATAGCAAACAGTTCATCGGAGCGAACCGTATGCCGTATATCGCACACGCATTCATATGGCTGCCCGTTTCTGTTGTTCTGTCTAATCGCAAACAGTTCGTCTGGATCAACCGTATGCCCTGATTTGCACATGGAACTAAAATCTGAACCTTGTTTGATGCATCCGTCATCACAAACTTTTTGCACTTTTTTTGATGGTTTTTTTACACCACCGTTTGTGATTATAGCATCGCACACAGTTTCGTCGAAGGGTCTCTGATCGTAGTGTCACGTTAGCAGCATCCTGCAGTAGTGCTAGCATATGCAAATATGGCCTCGGAACACTAATACCAAAAGGTCGAACGTGAATCATATAATAGATATGATCAACATAGAGATATTCACCATTGAAAACTACTCCATCTCACGTGATGATCGGACATGGTTTAGTTGATATGGATCACGTGATCATTTAGATGACTAGAGGGGTGTCTATCTAAGTGGGGGTTCTTAAGTAATATGATTAATTGAACTTTAATTTATCATGAACTTAGTCCTGATAGTTTTTGCATATCTACGTTGTTGTAGATCAATGGCCCGTGCTACCGTTCCCTTGTATTTTAATGCGTTCCTAGAGAAAGCTATGTTGAAAGATGATGGTAGCAACTACACAGACTGGGTCTGTAACTTGAGGATTATCCTCTTTGTTGCACAGAAGAATTACGTCCTGGAAGCACCGCTAGGTGCAAGGCCTGCTACAGGAGCAACTCCGGCCATTATGAACGTCTGGCAAGCTAAAGCTGATGACTACTCGATAGTTCAGTGTGCCATGCTTTACGGCTTAGAATCAGGACTTCAAAGACATTTTGAACGTCATGGAGCATATGAGATGTTCCAGGAGTTGAAGTTAATATTTCAAGAAAATGCCTGAGTTGAGAGATATGAAGTCTCCAACAAGTTCTATAGTTGCAAGATGGAGGAGAATAGTTCTGTCAGTGAACACATAATCAGAATGTCTTGGTACCATAACCACTTGACTTAGCTGGGAGTTAATCTTCCTGATGATAGTGTCATTGACAGAGTTCTTCAATCACTGCCACCAAGCTATAAAGGCTTCATGATGAACTATAACATGCAAGGGGTGGAAAAGACAATTCCCGAGCTCTTCGCGATGCTTAAGGCCGCGGAGGTAGAAATCAAGAAGGAGCATCAAGTGTTGATGGTTAACAATACCACTAGTTTGAATAAAAAGGGCAAAGGGAAGAAGGGGAACTTCAAGAAGAATAGCAAGCAAGTTGCTACTCCCGGGAAGAAGCCCAAGTCTGTACCAAAGCCTGAAACTAAGAGCTTCTACTACAAAGGGATTGGTCACTGGAAGCGGAACTGCCCCAAGTATTTGGCGGATAAGAAGGATGGCAAAGTGAAAGGTATATTTGATATACATGTTATTGCCTTACTAATGCTCGTAGTAGTGCCTGTGTATTTGATACTGGTTCTGTTGCTCATATTTGCAACTCGAAACAGGGGCTACGGATTAAATGAAGATTGGCTAAGGATGAGGTGACGATGCGCGTTGGAAATGTTTCCAAGGTCGATGTGATCGCCGTCGGCACGCTACCTCTACATCTACCTTCGGGATTAGTTTTAGACCTGAATAATTGTTATTTGGTGCTAGCGTTGAGCATGAACATTATATCTAGATCTTGTTTGATGCGAGATGGTTATTCATTTAAATCAGAGAATAATGGTTGTTCTATTTATATAAGTAATATCTTTTATGGTCATGCACCCTTGATGAGTGGTCTATTTTTGTTGAATCTCGAGTGTAGTGATACACATATTCATAATGTTGAAGCCAAAAGATGCAAAGTTAATGATGATAGTGCAACTTATTTGTGGCACTGCCGTTTAGGTCATATTGGTGTAAAGCGCATGAAGAAACTCCATGCTGATGGGCTTTTGCAATCACTTGACGCTTGCAGACCATGCCTCATGGGCAAGATGACTAAGACTCCATTCTCCGGAACAATGGAGCGAGCAACTGACTTATTGGAAATAATACATATTGATGTATGCGGTCCGATGAGTGTTGAGGCTCATGATGGGTATCGTTATTTTCGACCTTCACGGATGATTTGAGCAGATATGGGTATATCTACTTAATGAAACATAAGTCTGAAACATTTGAAAAGTTCAAAGAATTTCAGAGTGAAGTGGAAAATCATCGTAACAAGAAAATAAAGTTTCTACGATCTGATCGCGGGCGAATATTTGAGTTCTGAGTTTGGTCTTCATTTGAAACAATGTGGAATAGTTTCACAACTCACGCCACAGAACACCACAGTAATGGTGTGTCGAACATCGTAACCGTACTTTATTAGATATGGTGCGATCTATGATGTCTCTTACCGATTTACCACTATCGTTTTGGGTTATGCTTTAGAGGCGGCTGCATTCACGTTAAATAGGGCACCATCTAAATCCGTTGAGGCGGTAGCCGGTGTCAAAACCGGCGGATCTCGGGTAGGGGTCCCGATCATGCGTCAAGGCTGATGGTAACGAGGAAGCAAGGGACACAGATGTTTACCAGGTTCGGGCCCTCTCGATGGAGGTAAAACCCTACTTCACCTTGATTAATATTGATGATATGGGTAGTACAAGAGTAGATCTACCACGAGATCATAGAGGCTAAACCCTAAGAGCTAGCCTATGATGGTATGATTGTAATTGTGATCGGCCTTCTAAGGACCAACCTCTCCGGTTTATATAGACACCGGAGAGGGCTAGGGTTTACATGGAGTCGGTTACAAGGAAGGAAATATAATATCCGGATCGCCAAGCTTGCCTCCCACACCAAGGAAAGTCCCATCCGGACACGGGCCAAAGTCTTGAGTCTTGTATCTTCATGCTTCAATAGTCCGGACGTTGTACACAGTCCAGCTGTCCGGATACCCCCTAATCCAGGACTCCCTCAGTAGCCCCTGAACCAGGCTTCAATGATGATGAGTCCGGTGCGCAGTCTTGTCTTCTACATTGCAGGGCGGGTTCCTTCTCTGAATACTCCAAAGTGCTTGTTACGGCGAATAGTGTCCGGTCTCCAATCAATGTTGTGCTCCTCGGCTTGATGCCTCGAATGACCATCTCCACTTGTCGGCGAATCACGAGTGAGGCATTCTGCATTTGCCACCCTCGATCCTCCGGCGAACCGCCTATTTGAAGGGACGGGATTCTCGAGATCAAACCTCACTCTCCTCCCGAGCCATCATCCAACAAGCGCTCAGCAAAAGCCATTCCAACATGGCGGCCGTCGCAGCTCTTACCTTGCCCTTCTCGTTCCAAGTCGAGGATTGGGGAGAGTGTTCAGTTCCTCATAGCCATTTGACAAAGTTACAAACCCAAGGGTTTCTCCCATCGGCGTTCATGGTCTCCGTCCGAGCTGGAATAGCCATTATGACGGAGGAGACGGGCGAGGATCCCTAACCCATCTCCGGAGGAGCGTATATGTCGATCCCTCATCTGCCGAGGGCATTGGGTTCCCTATCCACCCGTTTCTTCGCGGGCTCACGGAGTTCTCGGCCTCGATTACGATCTTACCCGGCTCTATTCTGCACATAGCGGGGTATGTTGCCTGTCTTGAGCTGTTTCTAGGCTGCGAATCACACTTGGATTATGGCGGAAGCTGTTACGCCTCGTCCCCGCACCGAGTCCCTATGTCAAGTGGGCGGGGCGAAGTATGGCGCATTGCGAGACCGGATACCTATCCGGCACTCCTAAGAAGGCACCAGAAAACTGGCCTTGGTGGTTTTATATAAGCGCGTCCCCTTCGGATCCAGTCCGGACAGGTCTCCATGAGTTCAACAACGCCCGCCGAGTGCGCCTAAGCTGGCGCCCGGGATCCTCAAGAAGAGGACACGAGGAAATATTCCTCCTGATGGACAGGATAAAGTTACTGGCCAAATTCGGACTGATGATAGTTGAGGTTATGGCGATATGCATAAGACGGGGAGTGCAACCGCTCCAATATCGGGGGAAGCCCATGTGGCATTTCAACGGGGAAGATGACGCCTCCCGCTGCGGCCGTAAAGGTCCGGACTCCGCTGCCACTCTGGCGAGGATATTGTCCGATCTGTACAAAGGGGAAGAGGAGGAATTCCTTCGCATAAAAACGCGGGAAGGATTCTCCATGTACAAACCCCCAGCATGGGTAAGTTGCCATTCTTTCCCCTCGCTTTGCTCTAGCGTTCTTCTGCTAAGATTACTTGCATCAATGCTTCTGGGCAGGAATTAAGGAGGGTCGTAGAAGGAATCTTCAGCCCCTCCCCGCAACCAGAGGACCCTGGAAGGGCCCTAGATCCAGGACTTAAAGTGGATCCGGATATCATTGTGGAGCTTGTCAACGGGGTATTTTTCAGGCGAGCTGGGATGGCGCCCTAGTGGCCATTCGGCCGACTACCCCTGACTGCTCCCTCTTCATGTAAGCCGAACTAAAAGCCCTGTCCTTGAAGAGGACTCCCCAGTGTTATAATTTACCCTTGAGGCGTCGTTCTCTTTGCGAAGCAGCGGCGGGAGGCGGCCGAGCCCCTAGGGACTCGTCAACCACGGGCGTCCAGATCGGGCAGGCTCAAGAGGAAGGCGGTGAGGTTGACACACCTCTGAGGTAAAACAATAACCTTTCCTGTAATTATATAATTTAGAATATGACAGCGCCCTTCGTGTCTGGCAGGAAGAAGAATAACCGGACTATATCCGGAGACCCTACCAATCACGCCTCCACCAGCCGGATTGCAGAACCGGCTTCAGGGGCGGAGGCGGACACGGGGCCAGCGCCGCATTGCTCTCCGACAGAGAGTGCGGACCGCTCTCAGCCACGAATTCCAGTAGAGCGCCATGAATCACAGGCGCCGACGGGCCGTACTTCGGAACAACATCTTTTCCAAAGAGGCGTTTAATGCCTTCAATTCGGCGGACACGTACGTCCAAGCTGCTCGGGGCGGGCTTGCCCTAGTGACAAACCAGTATACCAAGGACATACGGGTGAGGAATTTTGATAAGTATGTACAACAGTAGTGAGGGAGTCCCGGATTAGGGGGTGTCCGGATAGCCGGACTATAGCCTTCGGCCGGACTCCTGGACTATGAAGATACAAGATTGAAGACTTCGTCCCGTGTCCGGATGGGACTTTCCTTGGCGTGGAAGGCAAGCTTGGCGATACGGATATGTAGATCTCCTACCATTGTAACCGAATCTGTGTAACCCTAACCCTATTTGGTGCCTATATAAGCGGAGGGTTTTAGTCCGTGGGGCGAACAACAATCATACCATAGGCTAGCTTCTAGGATTTAGCCTCTACGATCTCGTGGTAGATCTACTCTTGTACTACCCATATCATCAATATTAATCAAGCAGGAGTAGGGTTTTACCTCCATCGAGAGGGCCGAACCTGGGTAAAAACATCGTGTCCCTTGTCTCCTGTTACCATCCGCCTAGGCGCACAGTTCGGGACCCCCTACCCTAGATCCGCGGTTTGACACCGACATTGGTGCTTTCATTGAGAGTTCCTCTGTGTAAATGCGTCGTCTTTAGGCCCGATGGCTCCTCCGATCATCAACAACGATGCGCTCCAGGTGAGACTTTTCTCCCGGACAGATCTTCGTATTCGGCGGCTTTGCACTACTGGGCCAATTAAGCAGCCATCTGGAGCAGATCAGCTCGCCCCAGCCATCAGGTCAGATTTGGAAGTTTGAACTACATGGCTGACATCCGCAGAGACTTGATCTTCGACGGGTTCGAGCCACAGCCAAGCGCGCCGCACTGTCCCGAAGGGCATGATCTATCTCTGCCGCCAGACAGTGTCCTGGAGGCCGCACCAGAGTCCGCTCCGACCTTTAGCTCGGAGACGACCGCGCCGATCGAGGATGGGTGGCTGGACACCGCCTCGAGGCCTGCGATCTCCACGGTGATTGAGCCGTACACCTACCCCGTCCTTTGCGAAGCTCGTGACTCCAAGGCACCGGACTCCTCTCCGGACTCCGAGCCCTCCGCGCCCCCGCTAATCGAATCCGATTGGGCGCCGATCATGGAATTCGCTGCCACGGACATCTTTCAGCACTCACCCTTTGGCGATATCCTGAATTCAATAAAGTCTCTCTCTTTATCAGGAGAGCCCTGGCCGGATTATGGTCAGGAAGGTTGGGATGCGGACGACGAAGAAATTCAAAACCCACCCACCACCCACTTTGTAGCCGACATGCTCGACTTCGACTCCGAAGACATCGACGGTATGGACGACGATGTAGGGGAGGAGCATGAACCAGCAGCTATAGGGCACTGGAGAACCACCTCATCTCACGATGTATACATGGTGGACACACCTAAAGGAAGCAACGACGAGGAACAACGGGACTCTACGAAGGATTGCTCCATCGAAAAGTAGACAAAACGGCGACTTAAGCGCCACTCAAAGTCCCGCCTCGACAAAGACAACAGCCATACAGACCTAGCTATAGAGTAGGGTGAACCGGTGGACGACGAACATGCTATCGAGCAACCGTCCGAACAGGACAATCTGGATAAACAACACGTCCCCAGCGAAGATAACAGTCCGGACGAACTCATGCCGGACAAGTTCTTTGGAGCGAAGAACCTCCACAAAGGCTCGTCGCCACGACGTAGCCTGAAAAAAAAGAAGTGGAAGCTCAAAACAGCGGAAGATGCACTCAGAATCAAATGGAGCAAAGTACTCAATACATGAGATAAATATGGCGGCGATCGCCCGAACAAAGAAACTACCAAAGCGAAAACTACGCGAGAATTTGATGAGGAGGCCGTAGAGCCCCACAATCAAAAAACAAGGAGGCCACCCGGTCGGATGGACGACCCCATGGCAAGCAGAGAGTGGCAAACGGCGCCGCACACAAGCTGGCACGCGAAGTGTACAAGGATTCGCATAAAAAAGATGGCCCAGTTAGATCTATCTACGGGCCAAGAAAGCAAGATCTAGTAAGCAAGGCAACACATCAAGTATCAGAACATCACGGTACACCTAAATATAGGGGTGCCGCACACTATGTTTCACCGACGAGGTCTTGGATCATAATTTCCAGCGGATTCAAGCCCGTTAACATAGAGGCATCTGACGGAACAACAGACCACAGAGTGCGGATTGAGATTACATCCTCCATATACACATGGCTAGAGGAGATGATCTCCACGCCATAAAATACTTACCCTCAAGCTCAAAGGGCCAGCCCGGCATTGGCTTAAAAGCCTTCCGAAAACACCATTGGAAGTTGGGAAGAGCTCGAGGATGCCTTTCGGGCAAATTTTCAAGGGACCTATGTCCGACCTCCGGATGCCGACGATTTAAGTCACATAGCTCAACAGCCAGGAGAGTCAGCCCGGAAATTTTGGAACAGATTCCTCACTAAAAAGAACCAAATAGTCGACTGCCCGGACGCCGAAGCCTTAGCAGCTTTCAAACACAACGTCCGAGACGAATGGCTCGCTAGACACCTCAGCCAAGAAAAGCCAAGAACAATGGCCGCATTAACAAGCCCCATGACCCACTTTTGCGCGGGAGAGGATAGCTGGCTAGCAAGATGCAACACCAGCGACCCAAGTACATCCGAAATCAGAGATGGAAACGGGAAACCACGACGCAGCAAGGACCAGCGTCGGTCTAAGGGAAACAGCCCGAAGAGCATGGCAGTTAAAGCCGGATTCAAAAGCTCTCGGCAGAATCATAAAAAGCTACCCCTTAAGGATAACAGGGACGAGCTCTCTAGCTTAAACAAAATCTTGGACAAGATATGCCAAATTCTGATACTCACAGGAAGCACAAACCACACCCACAGAGATTGTTGGGTCTTCAAGCATTCCGCAAACTCAACGCCCGAACACAAGGGCTCAACACACCAGCGAGGGCGATGGCGAACCCCAAAAGCGAGCACCGAAAACAAAAGAATTTCCCACAAGAAATCAAAACAGTTAACTCAATTCACGTGACAAAGGGAAAAACAGGCGGCACCCATAGAGTGCAGCGCCATACAGCCCTATCCCGGAGGAGTCCGCCATCTGGTTGTTCGGACCAATCACCTTTGACCATCGGGATTACTCTAGAAGTATACGGAATGCAGGTTGGACTGCCTTGATATTAGATCCGATAATTGGCGGACTCCAATTTTCACAAGTCTTAATGGACGGCGGCGATGATCTAAACCTGCTATATCGGGACACAATCCATAAAATGGGGATAGACCCAACCAAATTTCGCCATAGCAACACTTCCTTTCAAGGGTAATGCCAGGCCCATATGCCCATTATGCGGGCTCTCTCTTTGCTAGAAGTTGTGTTGGCTCACCCGACAACTTCGCGCGAAAAGTTAACCTTCCACCTCGCCCCATTTACAACTAGCTATCAAGCACTATTGGGACGTGAAACTTTCACCCGCTTTAACACAATACCGCATTATGCATCCCTTACACTTAAAATGCCCGGTCCACGTGGCATCATCTCATTAAAGGGAAACACGAGGGTTCCTCGAGTCCGGAAAATTGTGCGGATGCCTTGACAGCCCCACAATAAACCGGCCTCACCATTACAAGCTCTTAGACAGGTCGGCCAGACCCCGGACACGGCTGGACGAGTCCGGCGTAAACATACAAGGGCTCGCTAGATGCATACCCCCGTACAAGGGGCTCCGCGCATCCACAACAAGAGACAATAAAGCTCAATTTTGTTCATTCTTTGAATTGTACTTTGTTTATATAATATAACGTACATTTTAGCACGACCTTTTCAACTAAGTTCCTCTCTTTTACAGATGAACACCGTGCTACACCCGTCCGGATCTGGCTGCGGAACCACGGCGCGAGGCGTGCGATGAGGGACCCGTTGCAAGGATTCTTTTGATTAAGACCACTGTAAACCTTTTTTACTGTCTCTTGTTGATACACATCCCCTGGTTTCTTGCTATAACCAAGGAGGAGGCTGGCGTTTTGGCATAGGCCACGTCAGAATTTCGCGCGTACCTGGACACCAAGGGCTTTTTACCAAGGGCGATTGTTCGACCCATTTTCATAAAGACCGAATACCTTAGGGAGTGTTCGGCGTCTCGAGTTAGGTCTTATATGCATTAGCTCCGAATCATGTCTTTGGTCAAATGTTGGGTTTGCCCGGCTCCTGTGTTTTGCTGCCTTACGTTCCGCTCTATCGGATAATGCGGCACCAGGAGAACTACTGCGATTGTGCCCCCGGTTCGGCCAGGGGAGCACCTCAGTAGAGAAAGCTGAAAACTGACTGTCATGATATAGCGTGAGACTGGTCAACCACTCGATGACCCGCTGGAATCTTTAGAATTCCTCCGCATTGACGAAGGGCCATTTCCCGGCCAGGCACATACGCGCCCCGAATTCGGGTGAGCGCGGTGCCCCTAGGGGCTATATAGTAGCCCCACTATCGAACTCCTATGGCTAAGTGAAAGTGATAAAGCATTATAGTCCGATTGCCTAGTTTGCTGCGCTATCACCTCGTTTGTAGGACCAAGACGTTGGATCAAGTGTGAAAATGCGTTTTCTGCAAACACCCCCACAATATATGCGTGGGGGCTGAAGCCAAAGACTACCATCTTTCAGGTTATATACACATATACATTAACGGCCGCACAGGAGGTATTTTTAATTCTTGAAAGCACAAGTATAGAAAAGCTTTTATATTCCATCGAAACATTGTCTCACAATAATACATGTTATTCGAACATAATATCCTTCTAGCACTGCGTCTCTATTAAACGAGCGCCCTGAAGAACTTCCAGAAAATAGAGCTCGACAGGTACTCGACTTCCGTCCGAATCTTGGGATGCAACATCGGTGGCCTTCATCTCCGCCTAGTATGTCTTGACACGGGCAAGAGCCATCCGCGCACCCTCTATGCATGTTGACCGCCTCATTGCTTTGATATGCGGCACCGCACCAAGGAACTGCTGCACCAAGCCAAAATAACTCTTCGGCTCGGGCCTTTTCGGCCACAAATAAGTCACGACATTCTTCATGGCAAGTCCAGACAACCTATTCAGCTCCGCCCATTCGGCCAAACGATCGGTTAATGGAAGTGGACGCTCTGGCTATGGAACTGGGACCAAAACAGCTCTTCCATCTCGTGATCCTTTTGATCTCCGAAGTGTTCGGCCGCGTCCGCAGCACTTCGCCGCCAAGTCCGATAAGCATCCGCTTTTCTCCACGGTCGGTCCAAGCGAGCATATTTAGGATCCGTGAACTTCCTACGCAGCGAAAAGGGCTTTCCAGCCGTGATATCTCTGATGCAGCGGAGCTCCTCCTTCATAGCTCCCATCGCAGAGCGAGCATCCTTGGCCTTGGTGGTGGCCTTCTTCAGGTCCTCTTGCTCCGCTCGACCTTCTTTTTCGAGAAGCTCGCAACGGTCGGTAGCATTCTTCAACTTTACGGCCATCTCGGCCATTTCCTTCATGCTTCGGCAGTGAGCAGCCTGTTTGGCTTTTAGCTCTTCGTCCGCCTTCAAGGCAGCCGCATCACTTCTCCTGGCCTGACCCTTGGCTCGGGCAAGCTCCGCCCGAAGATTCTCCATGGCAGCGGCACCATCTGCATCAAGCATACATGTTGTAAGGCACGGGCATCAAGCTCCCTTAATAGGTGTCCACGGAGAAACTGCATACCTTGTGACTCGTCCAGCCGCTTGTTGACAAGCGCGATGTCGGCATCCGCCACGTCAAGTTGCCGCTTGAGTTCGGCAAATTCATCAGTTCGGCTAGCCACCGGACGCCCTGCCACCTACATAGGAAGGGCGACATATTATATCTGGGATTACGATCCTCGGCACGCTGTCATTTTGACAACGCACCGAGTCTCGAGGGCTACTATCTACAGGGGCGCATCTTATATATGCGGAACCGTCAAAAGGTACATCATTACACGTACCTCAAAACCCGTTAGTAAACTCCTGGCGGCCTCGTACAACCCGCTTTCCGCAGACGAAATCTTTTCAATCACCGTACCCATCAATGCACAGTGATCTTCTGAGATATACACTCGCCCGAGCAGATCCTTCAACTCCTCCGACCGTGCACCAGGAGGTGCCGGACTCGTCCGATGGCCTTTTTCGAAGGCCGGACACGGAGGGCTCCGAGGGTCCCTATGACCGCACTCCACCCCTGCCGGATTCGGGGAAACCCTCCGCGACGACACCTCGGGATCGTCCGCCTCGCTAGGCGGCACGGCAGGGGGAGGCGTTCCGCTCTCCATCATCTCCGGACGAAGATCCCCCGAAGACGAGCTCTGCTGAGAAGGGCTGAGATCCGAACTACAAGGTAAAATTTCGGTCATCTTCAGAAATAAAACAGGGATGTCTTTTATTTTATAAACTCCCCTCTCTACTTACGGCTCGCTGGAGGGCTGATCTCCTTGGGGAAACAATGCGGCCGGGGCATCTTCCGGCGCAGGACCCTCTGGCGAAGATTTCTTCCCACGCTTTGAGGCCTTGGTCTCCGGGTCTCCGGAGGTGGTCCTCTTCTCCCCTTGGATGGAGGGATTATCGATCCCTCCTTTCTTGATAACCTCCTTCACGGAGGCAGTAGTTTCCTTATTCCCCCCTTCGCCTTCTTCTAAAGGCACAGCCTCCAGCATCTTGGTTAACACGGGATCCGGCGTGGTCTCAGGGAGGGGGGCCGGACACCTGATCAATTTTGCTTTTGCTATCCACTCCTGTGTAAGGGACAACTCTTTTAAGGGCAAGTTTATGATAAATATACGGATAGCGTGTCCGGGTACAGGACTACTTACTTGAGCATCTGGGCGATTGCAGCTCAGACCTGCGTCCTCGGTCAAATCCGGACACATTGCTTGTGATCCGAAGAACAGTTTGTACATCTCCACCGGCTTTACGCCCATGAAGTGTTGAAGAGCTCGTGGTCCCTCCGGATTGAACTCCCACATGCGGAGGGGGCGACGTTTGCAGGGCAGGATGCGACGAATCAGCATGACCTGCGTTACTACGACCAGATTGATCTCTCTCTCTCTAGGAGGTCTCGAATACGGCCCTGCAACAAGGGCACGTCCTTGGACGGCCCCCAGTCAAGCCCTTTATTGAACCATGACGCTAGCCGCGGTGGAGGACCCGAGCGAAAGGCGGGTGGCGCCACCCATTTGGTGCCCCTGGGAGCTGTGATATAAAACCACTCTTGTTGCCATAGACTGAGCTCCTTTTGAAAAGAGCCCTCGGGCCATGGGCGTCGGCATTCTTACTTATAACAGCCCTCCGCTTTCTGCTGTTGCCCCTTGATCATCTTTGGCTCCACCTTGAAGGTTTTGAGCCACAATCCGAAGTGTGGGGTAATGCGGAGGAAGGCTTCACATACGACGATAAACGACTAGATGTGGAGGATGGACTTCGGATCCAAGTCGTGAAATTCCAGCCCGTAATAAAACATGAGCCCCCTCACGAAGGGGTCCATCGGGAAACTTAGTCCTCGAAGGAAGTGAGACGTGAACACCACGCTTTCACCGGGCTTGGGAGTGGGAATAACCTGTTCTTGAGCAGGAAGCCTATGCGAGATTTCGCCGGTTAGATACCTGGCATCTCTTAGCTTTAGGACATCTTCTTCCGTGACGGAGGAAGGCATCCACCGGCCTTGGAGGTCGGAGCCAGACATCACCGAACGTCCGAAGCGCCTGAATCTGGAGCTTTGGGTGTTGGAACTCGAAGCGAGGGGTGGATTCGATGGAGATTGAGAAGAAGGAGCGGGGTCTTGGTCTCTTTATAAAGAGGTTGAATACCAGGAGCCCTCCCCGTGACCGTTCGGGACTTACCTTCGATAGAGGAGGCGTGCCAACGGGCACGATTGGGTTACCCACACCCGTATTGATGAGAATCCCAGAATAAGGGGATACAATCTCTGCTTTGACAAGACGTGCCAAGGAAACCGCCTCGCTAAACGCGCTGAGGTTGGGCAGTAAAAACGATTCGAATAAAGGCTTGGCCATGGTGTGATGTCATCTTTGCGGGATCGTCGGCAGATTGAACTTGTGTAAATGTTATTCTCTCTGGTGTTATGTGGAACTTATTTTGCGAGCGGACACTATCCTTGTGTTCAAAATCTTCTATGAAGTATTCGGAGGAGGAACCCGCCTTGCAATGCGAAGAAAATATGCGCGCGGACCGTCGTCATTGAAGCCTAGTTAGGGAGCTCTTGAGGGGTGTCCGGATAGCGGACTATAACCTTGGCGGACTCTGGACTATGAAGATACAAGATTGAAGACTTAGTCCGTGTCCGGATGGGACTTTCCTTGGCGTGGAAGGCAAGCTTGGCGTCGGATATGTAGATCTCCTACCATTGTAACCGACTCTATGTAACCCTAACCCTATTCGGTGCCTATATAAGCGGGAGGGTTTTAGTCCGTGGGGCGAACAACAATCATACCATAGGCTAGCTTCTAGGGTTTAGCCTCTACGATCTTGTGGTAGATCTACTCTTGTACTACCCATATCATCAATATTAATCAAGCAGGAGTAGGGTTTTACCTCCATCGAGAGGGCTGAACACAGGTAAAAACATCGTGTCCCTTGTCTCCTGTTACCATCCGCCTAGGCGCATAGTTCGGGACCCCCTACCCGATATCCGCGGTTTTGACACCGACAAGTAGCCCTCGAGACTTGAAGCGGTTGAAACAACAGTTTTAAGGATCAATTTATGTCTGAGTCCTTGTAGAGAGGAGCGAGCAATTGTTTGAGCTGGAGGACTGCAAGGAGCGAGAGGGCGCGATTGCGAAGTTAGAGGAACCCCAAAGGCCCTCATCTAGTAACAATTATCACAATTGTGCGAAGATGCACCAGTTAGTAAATGGATAATATGACAAGTCTAACAGAAAATTCTGCAGACAATCCCGGGGTGAATCCGGAGGGCGTAGGAGAGGACGCGTTGCATCTCAAAAAGCAGCTAGAGGCTGGCGAGCTCATTCTTACGCGAGTTAGGCGGGAGAAGAACGATGTTCAAGATGCCAAAGTCCAGCTGGACATGGAGTTAAAAGATCTCCGCGCTCAGCTGGCGGACTCCATGAAGGAGAACAAGAGGCTTCGACGCGGCATTTACAGTAAGTGCCTAGACGAACTGTTGTACAATTTGGCGAGGAAGTATACTGAAAGAATTTTGCTTGCGAGGAATGTTAACGGGTGCATACGAGGAGGAGATGCTCCCATCTGCAAATGATTTACTGCAAGACCTTCCTTGTTGCCTGAGCGAGCTCGGAAAGTGATGCAGGTGTTGCTCGGGCTTTGTGGCCATCAAGCTTCTTGCCGAATGGCATGGGGAACTTATGGACCTGCTTCAAGGAGCCAGCGGCGCTTCCGTCTATGGAAGATATCAGCATGCTGGCAAGGAGCAAGAGAAGCCTGGGCAATGGTGAAGACACGCTACACCAAGCTGGACCCGAACCATATGGCCGAAGTGGGACCAGCGGGGCCCGATGGGCAAGAAATTCCCGTTAGTCTGGTGTATGACCAGGTAGCGTTAGCCGCTAAGTATTCTCAGCAGAATTGTAAGCTAGATAGCCTATTGGACGGTATAGAAGAGGAATGTAATTAGTCCAAATAACTGTGTAATTTAATGGGCATGATTAGCCCCTAGCCGGATTAAAATCATTTGTCATGGTGGACCTTTTCGCTTCAGCCCCCGGATCCTATAGTCCGGTGTGTGTCCGAATACCCGCTCATCTATACAAAACCGGGGTATGCGTGGAAACAAGGCGAAGGGGTCATAAGTGCTTAAACAGACAAGTACCCAACTAGTTATGTTATTTTACATGGATAGTAAGAAACATCTTCCAGAGAGAATAGTTCCGTTAGGGGTTCCTTTCCCTGGGTATGCATGCGACGATGCACATGTCCGGACTGCGAACGATGGCGCATGATACAAGACTTACGGGATTTATGTTATGATAAACTAATACATCTTTTGTTCACCGACCGAATATTCTCTTAAGGAAGCTAGCTTTCGGCTTCACCCGATCTGAGGTACACATCCGGCTGAACCGCAGTAACAATCGCAGAGGTTCTCCCATTATGCCCTAGCAATTAACGGGAACATAGGGCATAAACACAAAAGCGAGCAACCCAGCTTGGCAACATCTTAAGTCATATCGGTGCATATAATGGTGAAGAAAAGGCACATATGGAAAAAGAATGCATATCGACGGGCGGCGAAAGCTATGTGAGTAATCATTTTAGCTTCCGTATAGGAAGCCCCAGTATTAACTTACACACTTAGTGCGGCGGAGTGATCCGGAGATCCGCCTTGTATTGAATACTTTGTGTGAAGAGAGAAAAGGTCGAGAAAGGAAAAGGGGATGGGGCATAATTAAAGGGAGGGGTTAGGAGGCGAACAACGTGTTCGGCGCTAGGCGTAGAATCTCCTAGTCTTGCCGCGTTCCATGGGTTGGGCTCGATGCATTATCGGATGCATTACGTGGCGGTATGCTCCTTGGTGAGAACTTTGTCAATGACAAAGGACCCTCCACTTGGGTTTGAGTTTGTCCTTCTTCTTCGCGGTGAGTCGTAGAACGAGCTCGCCAATATTGTAAGTTTTGGCCCGCACTTCTCTGCTTTGGTATCGTCGAGCCTGCTGCGATAGAATGCGGAATGGGCTTTTGCGACATCGCGCCCTCCTCCTCAAAGGCATCAAATTATCCTGCCGATCTAACTCGGCTTCCTTCTCTTCGTACATGCGTCGCTGCGTGGCGAATCATGTATTATGTCGCAAGGTAATACTGCTTCGCGCCGTACACCATAAAAATGGTGTGTATCCGGTGGTGCGATTTGGCGTGGTCCGCAGCCCCAGTCTGGTCGAGCTCCTCCACCCGGTCGCGTATCCGACTTTGTCAAGGATCGCACTAGCCTGGGTTTGATGCCGCTCATAATGAGACCATTTGCCCGCTCTACCTGGCGTTAGTTTGTGGATGGTAGGCGGATCGTAATCGAGCTTGATGCCCATTTTTGCGCACAAGTTTTCACATCGTCGGCTGTAAAATTTGAGCCATTATCGGTGATGATGTTGTGGGGACACCGTGTCGATTATGCGACCCGGATATGAAGTCTATTACGGTCCGGATTCAGCCGTTTTGACTGGTTTAGCTTCTATCCATTTGGTGAATTTTTCCACCATGACCAATAAGTATTTCTTCTTATGGCTTCCCCCTTTAAGAGGTCTGACCATATCCAGCCCCCAGACCGCAAAGGGCCAAGTTATGGGGATTGTTTGGAGTGCGGTAGGGGGCATGTGACTCTGATTGGCAAAGAGTTGTGTCGGCGCAATGTTGGACAAGGTCTTGTCGTCCGCTCGGGCCGTCGGCCAATAGAAGCTGTCTGGAAGGCCTTGGCGACTAATGCGAGCAGCGGTGTGGTGCCCGCCCGAGCCGGCGTGGATTTTAGCCAAGAGCTGCCGCCCTTCCTCTTGGAGATGCATCTTTGTAGTACTCGGTGGCGCTTTTCTTGTAGAGTTCCCCTTTGTAGACCTTGTAAGCTTTAGAACGCCGAGCGATGCAGCGCGCTTCATTTTGGTCTTGAGGAGCTCTGCCTATTTAGGTAGGCCAAGAAGGGCTCGGTCCGCGAGGCGATTACAGCCATGACTTCGTGGGCGAGGGCGTTATTCGAGGTAGAACCTCCGATTATATCGATAGTTGAATCAGGGAATGTATTCGGATCCGTGCTAGTATTGCGGATTCCCCTTCCCATACTACGGATGGCTTGAACAGCCGTTCCAAGAATATATTAGGTGGGGCGGTCGCGTTTAGCACCGATCGGCGAGGACATCCGCCCGCTTGATTGTTTTCTCGAGCCACATGTTGGAATTGAGCCCCTCGAACCGAGCTGACATTTGAGGACGGCATTACGGTGGCCGCCATTTTGGTCCTTGGCATCAAAATCTCCGTTTATCGTGATATTGCAAGGTTTGAGTCCCCTGCACCTCTAGGCGTTGAATGCCCATAGAGACGCCATCCGAAGACCGTGCATGAGCCTCGTATTGGCTGCATTGTTGAGTCATGTATAATATTTGGAGGACGTCTTGGACCGTGTGCGCCGGTGGGAGATGTCTGGACTACCCCTGCTCCCAATCCGGCCAGCATTTTAGAGCCGTCGAAGTGCATGATCCAGTTTGAGTAAGCACCGTACTCTTTAGGGAGTTCGGCTTGTGTCCATTCGGCGACGAAGTTAGCCAACACTTGCGACTTGATGGCCCGCCGTGGTTTGTATGTTATGTCGAACGGCAGGAGCTCAATAGCCCACTTGGCAATCCGGCCCGTAGCTTCACGGTTTTTTATTATGTCATTGAGTGGTACTTAGGAGGCCACCGTAATCAAACACTCTTGAAAGTAGTGTCGTAGCTTCCGGGATGCCATGAACACCGTGTATGCTATTTTTTGATAGTGTGGGTATCGGGATTTGCATGGGGTTAGGACCGTGGACACGTAGTAGACTGGCCTCTGAAGCGGGTATTTGTATCCGTCGGCCTCTCGTTCAACGGCGAACCTGCGCTTCTGACTTGATGCGTTGCAGCTATGTACAACAACATAGGTTCGTCGATATTTAGGCGCTATTATCTGGATTCTTGACCAATAGGGTCTTTATTTCATCCAGTCCGGCGCGCTGCACCGTCCATCTGAAGTGTTGGTGCGCCCGAAGAAGCGATAATGGTAGTGCCTTTTCTCTAACACGGAATAAAGCGGTGAGCAACCACTCATCCCGCTTGTTTTGGATGTGCTTGAAGTCTGTTGGTATAGCCAACTGTGAAAACTCGGATCTTTGCGGTTTGCTTCAATTCCTCTATTGGAAGCGATGAAGCGAAGCTTCCCGAGGGCGCCAAAACACATTTTCGGTTTAGCTTGATGTCGTATGTCCGGAGATTGTCAAATGTAAGCCTCAAGTCGTCTATCAGGGTTTTGACGCGTCTTGTTTTTATGACCACGTCGTCCACGTATTCCTCCATTGTTTTGCCGATTTGCCTTTCCAGGCATGCTTGGATCATGCGTTGGTAGGTTGCACCGGCGTTCTTGAGCCCAAAAGGCATAGTGTTGAAGCAGAAAGGGCCATATGGCGTTATGAAAGCTGTTTCAGCTTGGTCAGACTCTGCCATCTTTATTTGATGGTATCTGGAGTATGCGTCGAGGAAACACAGCGAGTCGTATCCAGCTGAGGCATCGATGATTTGATCGATGCGAGGGAGGGGAAAGGGATCCTTGGGGCAAGCCTTGTTGAGGTCTTTGAAATCGGCCTTTTATGCGCCAGGATTTATCCTTCTTTGGCACCATCACCAAATTTGCCGGCCAATCCGGATGTTTAATATCTCTGATAAATCCGACCTCGGTAACAACCTCTTCCCCCATTGCCTATCGTTTGGGCTCGAGAACGCCTTAGGGTCTGCTTGACTGGTTTATATCCTTTTAGGATATTAAAACATGTTAACCCGATCTGCATGGGATGGTGGCATGTCCGATGGGTGCCGGTGAAAATGTCCCAATTCTCGCGTGGAAGTCTCGAAGTGCAGCGTCAATCGCGAGGCTCAGCTGTGTCCCGATGGAAGCTGTCTTCGTGGGATCCGTTAGGTGGACTGGAATTTGACTATCTCGCTGCGAGGTTTGAATAGAGGTGGACTTGGGTGGTTTGTCGAGTATTACGTCGTCCCATCCCACGATGGCCCGTAGTCTGTTAATTCTTGGTTGCTAGGGCTTCCGATAATGCCTCAAAGGCTAGAGCTGCGGTTTTATTTTGTTGTGACTAACGTCCGGATCACTGGCTAGAGTGATTATTCCATTGGGTCCGGGCATTTTGAACTTCATGTACCCATAATGGGGTACAACTTGAAAGCTTGTGAACACGTCCCACCCTAGAAGGGCGTGGTATCCGCTGTTAAAAGGAGCCACCTGGAATGTGATTTCCTTAGACCTATAATTCTCCTGGGTACCGAATACCACATCGAGTGTGATTTTTCCTGCAAATCGCGCTTCCCGGGTAGGGATAATTCCCCTGAAGGTCATGCCGCTTCGTTCAATGCGGCTTTCATCAATCTGCATCTTGCTGAGCATTTCTTCATAAATCAGATTTAATCCGCTTCCGCCGTCGATGAGTACTTTGGTGAGCGAAAGCCATCTGATCGGGACTAAGGACGAGCGGTAGGTGCGGACAGCCGGGATCGAGGTTCATCAACGGCATTAAAAGTTATAGCCGTGTCGTTCAAGGTTTATTTTTGCCACATGGTAAATTTTAGCGAACTTGGCGAGCTTCGCTATGCCTATTGTTTGAGGCGAAAGTCACGAATCTTGTTAGTACCGTATTGTGTTACATTTGGCGGGATGTTGTTCCGCTTTATGGCCTGAAGATCCTCGCCACTTTTTCCACCTGCGGAGTATCCAACATGCCTTAAGGCTATGAGTGGGTGTTGTATCCGGAGTACTATGGAGCTTACATGGCCCGTCGAGCCATTCTTCGATCTGGATCTCCACCTGGCGTGGGCTTTGGTTTCTTGGGGGTTGGGTGGACGACTTATGAGAGTTAAATCCGTTTAGTTCGGACAAAGGTTTTGGCGAGGCGATCTATCCCAAAATTCTGTTTGGGTCTTCCAAGCGCTCTCCATCGCACAGTACTTCCGTACTATGGTTGCCAAGTCCGTGAAGCGTACTATGTCGCGGCGGCTTATAGCATTGAGGAGTCCTTCGTCCGTGCAGTTTTTGCAGAAAAGTGAGACCATGTCCTCTTCGCGGCAGTCCCTGACCTTGTTAAGCGCAAGGAGGAATCTGTCCCAGTAGAGATGTACGGTTTCCTTGGGCTCTTGCCTGATGCGGGAGAGACAGTTTAGGTTCAGTTTAGGGTCCTGATTTTAATCCGATCTATCGCCCAAGGGCACGGGCGGTCCCGGGCTAAACAGCTCAGGATCTGGGGTGCCCAATTTTTTCGGCCCGATGCCCGACTCTAAGTCTGGGACCTGGGTCAGGTTTTCCTTTGAGCAGGTCTTTGGCTCAAGGAGTTCGGTGATCCGAACACAACTTGTCCTCAAAGTTGAGGGGCAATTCGCGTGTGGTTCCTCCACTATCGCTATCTCACAGGTGGCAGCGGGGACTGATGTCCCTTTGGTGGGGTTTAAGCCCAATCCGATCGTGATCTGTAGCGACTCCCGGGCGACGTCGCGATCAAGAGTTCGTTAAGGAGAGCTCCATTGGATCCATCATTTTGCAAGTTCGGCCCAGCGAAGGTTATGATTGATGACCCAAGAAGTCATCGTCGGCGCCACCGCCGATGGGGCGGCCATGATAAAGCCGCCGAGCCGGAGCGTCTGGCCTACAGCCAGAGCCCCCTCCGAAGTAATGTCGTCCTTGACAATGAGACGAGTCATCGAGCCTGATGGCGGCGACGGAAGAACTCTCAATGAAAGCACCAATGTCGATTGTCAAAACCGGCGGATCTCGGTAGGGGTCCGATCGTGCGTCAAGGCTGATGGTAACAGGAAGCAAGGGACATAGATGTTTACCTAGGTTCGGGCCCTCTCGATGGAGGTAAAACCCTAATTCCTGCTTGATTAATATTGATGATATGGGTAGTACAAGAGTAGATCTACCACGAGATCGTAGAGGCTAAACCCTAAGAGCTAGTCTATGATGGTATGATTGTAATTGTGATCGGCCTTCAAAGGACCAACCTCTTCGGTTTATATAGACACCGGAGAGGGCTAGGGTTTACATGGAGTCGGTTACAAGGAAGGAAATATAATATCCGGATCGCCAAGCTTGCCTCCCACGCCAAGGAAAGTCCCATCCGGACATGGGCCGAAGTCTTGAGTCTTGTATCTTCACGCTTCAATAGTCCGGACGTTGTACACAGTCCATCTGTCCGGATACCCACTAATCCAGGACTCCCTCAACGACACCATATGAAATGTGGTTTGGGAAGAAACCTAAGCTGTCGTTTCTTAAAGTTTGTGGCTGCGATGCTTATGTGAAAAAGCTTCAACCTGATAAGCTCGAACCCAAATCGGAGAAGTGCGTCTTCATAGGATACGCAAAAGAAACTATTGGGTACACCTTCTATCACAGATCTGAAGGCAAGACATTTGTTGCTAAGAATGGATCCTTTCAAGAGAAGAAGTTTCTCTCGAAAGAAGTGAGTGGGAGGTAAGTATAACTTGATGAGGTAGTTGTACCTTCTCTCGAATTGGAAATGGTTTGTCATAAAAATCAGTTCTAGTGATGCCTACACCAATTAGTGAGAAAGTTAATGATGATGATGATGAAACTTCAGATCAAGTTACTACCGAACCTTGTAGGTCAACCAGAGTACTGTCCGCACCAGAGTGGTACGGTAATCCTGTTCTGGAAGTCATGTTACTAGACCATGACGAACCTACAAACTATGAGGAAGCGATGATGAGCCCAGATTCCGCAAAATGGCTTGATGCCAAGAAATCTGAGATGGGATCCATGTATGAGAACAATGTGTGGACTTTGGTTGACTTGCCGATGATCGGCAAGCCATAGAGAATAAGTGGATCTTCAAGAAGAAGGCCGACAGCCGACGGTAATATTCTTTGTCTACAAAGCTCGACTTGTTGCAAAAGGTTTTCGACAAGTTCAAGGAGTTGACTATGATGAGACCTTCTCACCGTCGCGATGCTTAAGTCTGTCTGAATCATGTTAGCAATTGCCGCATTTTATTATTATGAAATTTGGCAAATGGATGTCAAAACTGCATTCCTTAATGCATTTCTTAAAGAAGAGTTGTATATGATGCAACCCCAAGGTTTTGTCGATCCTAAAGGTGCTAACAAAGTGTGCAAGCTCCAGCGATCCATTTATGGACTGGTGCAAGCCTCTCGAAGTTGGAATATACGCTTTGATAGTGTGATCAAAGCATATGGTTTTATACAAAATTTTGGAGAAGCCTGTATTTACAAGAAAGTGAGTGAGAGCTCTGTAGCATTTCTGATATTATATGTGTATGACATATTTTTGATTGGAAATGATACGGAATTTCTGGATAGCATAAAAGGATACTGGAAAAGAATTTTTCAATGGAACACCTCGGTGAAGCTGCGCATCAAGATCTATAGAGATATGCTACCTCTTGAGCATGTGTTGGTTTTTCCTTGAAGAGGAAAGGGTGATGCAGCAAAGTAGCTTAAGTATTTCCCTCAGTTTTTGAGAACCAAGGTATTAATCCAGTAGGAGGTTACACGCAAGTCGCCTTGTACCTTCACAAACAAATAAGAACCTTGCAACCAACGCGATAAAGTGGTTGTCAATCCCTTCATGGCCACTTCCAAAAGTGAGATATGATAGAGATAATAAGATAAATATTTTTGGTATTTTTATGATATAGATTGGAAATTAAAGATTGCAAAATAAAATAGACCGGAAACTTATATGATGGAAAATAGACCCGGGGGCCATAGGTTTCACTAGTGGCTTCTCTCAAGATAGCATAATCTACGGTGGGTGAACAAATTACTGTCGAGCAATTGATAGAAAAGTGCATAGTTATGAGAATATCTAGGCATGATCATGTATGTAGGCATCACGTCCGCGACAAGTAGACCGAAACGATTCTGCATCAACTACTATTACTTCACACATCAACCGCTATCCAACATGCATCTAGAGTATTAAGTTCATAAGAATGGAGTAACGCATTAGGCAAGATGACATGATGTAGAGGGATAAACTCAAGCAATATGATATAAACCCCATCTTTTTATCCTCGATGGCAACAATACAATCGTGCCTTGCTACCCTAACATCCTTTGCGAAAGGACACCGCAAGATTGAACGCAAAGCTAAGCACTTCTCCCATTGCAAGAAAGATCAATCTAGTAGGCCAAACCAAACTGATAATTCGAAGATACTTGCAAAGATATCAAATCATACATATATGAATTCAGAGAAGAATCAAATATTGTTCATAGATAATCTTGATCATAAACCCACAATTCATCGGATTTCGACAAACACACCGCAAAAAGTATTACATCAAATAGATCTCCAAGAGAATCGAGGATAACTTTGTATTGAGATCCAAAGAGAGAAGAAGAAGCCATCTAGCTAATAACTATGGACCCGAAGGTATATGGTAAACTACTCACACATCATCGGAGAGGCTATGGTGTTGATGTAGAAGCCCTCCGTGATTGATTCCCCCTCCGGTGGAGCGCCGGAAAAGGCCCCAAGATGGGATCTCATGGGTACAGAAGGTTGCGGCGGTGGAAATAGGGTTTCGTGGTGCTCTGGGATGTTGTCGGGGTATATGAGTATATTTGGCGAAGGAAGTAGGGCGGTGGAGCCACGAGGGGCCTACAAGGGGGGGCACACCTCCCTGCCTCGTGGCCGCCTTGTTGCTTCCTTGACGTCCACTCCAAGTCTCCTGGATCACGATTGTTCCAAAAATAACTCTCCCGAAGGTTTCATTCCGTTTGGATTCCATTTGATATTCCTTTTCTGCGAAACACTGAAATATGCAAAAAAATAGCAATTTGCACTGGGCCTCCGGTTAGTAGGTTAGTCCCAAAAATAATATAAAAGTGTATAATAAAGCCCATTAAACATCCAAAATAGATAATATAATAGCATGGAACAATAAAAAATTATAGATACGTTGGAGACGTATCAAGATTGATCAAGACGCTTAATTGGACTTTCACAAAGCACATACCTTGATAAAGTTTTGAAGAAGTTCAAAATGGATCAGTCAAAGAAAGGGTTCTTGCCTATCTTACAAGGTGTGAAGTTGAGTCAGACTCAATGCCCGACCACTGCAGAAGATAGAGAGAAAATGAAAGTCATTCCCTATGCCTCAGCCATAGGTTCTATCATGTATGCAATGGTGTGTACCAGACCTGATGTGTCCCTTGCTATAAGTTTAGCAGGGAGGTACCAAAGTAATCCAGAGGAGGATCCTTTGGACAACAGTCAAGAACATCCTGAAATACACGAAAGAACTAAGGATATGTTTCTCGTTTATTGAGGTGACAAAGAGCTTGTCGTAAATGGTTACGTCGATGCAAGCTTTGACACTGATCCAGATGACTCTAAGTCACAAACCGGATACATATTTATATTGAATGGTGGAGCTACCATTTGGTGCAGTTCCAAGCAAAGCGTCGTGGCGAGATCTACTTGTGAGGCGGAGTGCATGGATCCAATGAAAATCTTTTGTGACAATCTTTGAGCAATTGCCTTGGCCGAAGAATCCAGATTTCACAAGAGAACCAAACACATCAAGAGACGCTTCAACTCTATCTGTGATCAAGTCAAGGAGGGAGACATAGAGGTTTGCAAAATACATACGGATCTGAATGTTGCAGACTCGTTGACTAAGCCTCTTCCACGAGCAAAACATGATCAACACCAAGCCTCCATGGGTGTTAGAATCATTACAATGTAATCTAGATTATTGACTCTAGTGCAAGTGGGAGACTGAAGGAAATATGCCCTAGAGGCAATAATAAAGTTGTTATTTATATTTCCTTATATCATGATAAATGTTTATTATTCATGCTAGAATTGTATTAACCGGAAACTTAGTACATGCGTGAATACATGGACAAAACAGAGTGGCCCTACTTGACTAGCTCGTTAATCAAAGATGGTTAAGTTTGCTAACCATAGACATGTGTTGTCATTTGAT
>CM038680.1:427258708-427405203 GCA_021605205.1 Aegilops longissima
ACGGTCAGCGAAGGATTATTCCTTCTACCGAAGACCCGATCAATCTCGGAATCCCGGACTACAAGACATTTCGACAGAATAAAACAAGACCAGCAAAGCCGCCCGATTGTGCCGACAAATCCCGATAGGAGCTGCACATATCTCGTTCTCGGGGCACATCCGGATGAGCAGTCCATACAACTAAAACCAAACCTCAAGTTGCCTTGAGGGGCGCCTGCACAGCTCTAGTTCGGACCAACACTCGAAGGAGCACTGGTCCGGGGGTTAAAATAAAGATGACCCTCGGGCTCGCGAAACCCGGGGAAAAGGCTTAGGTGGCAAATGGTAAAACCAATGTTGGGCCTTCTTTGGGCGAGTCTTATTCAAAGCGAACTGTCAAGGGGTCCCATAAATCACCCAACCGTGTAAGGAGCATAAAATCAAGGAACATAACACCGGTATGACGGAAACTAGGGTGGCAAGAGTGGAACAAAACACCAGGCATAAGGCCGAGCCTTCCACCCTTTACCAAGTATATAGATGTGTTAAACATAGCAGATATATTTAGATATTGTGATATCCCCAACAAGTAAACATGTTCCAAGAGGAACAACATCTCCATGTTCAACAAGGAACAAATTTCAGCTTCACCGCAACTATCAACGCTATAAGAGGGCTGGCGAAGCGGTAACATAGCCAAACAACGGTTTGCTAGGAAAGGATGGTTAGAGCTGACATGGCAATATGGGTGGCATGATATAGCAAGTGGTAGGCATCGCAGCATAGGCATAGCAAAAGAGCGAGCAACTAGCATAGCAAAGATAGAAGTGATTTCGAGGGTATGGTCATCTTGCGCAATGTTCTCGAGTTGTCGGCCCGATCCTCGGCGTTCTCAACAGGTTCCTCGTTCACGTACTCGTCTCCCGGCTCTACCCAAAACAACAACACAAACAAGGAGCCACAATAAATCACGATGCAATGCACAATCAACATAATGCAACATGACATGATATGCGGGATGTGATATGCAAAGCGTAGGAGCACTCCGGAAGGTAAATGGAAAACCAGGCATCATCTTGGCAAACCAAGCATGCCATCGGAAAGATGAGATGATTTCGTTAGAAATCGATATAGAGATCACCGGAAACGGATGCACGGATTGGATATGACGGGCAAAACAAGAATGGTGAGAAACCTACGATAACAACATGCTGAACAAAACCATGCATGCACAAAACTACCTCATAGCACCAATCAATTAAATATGCACAATGAAAACAACACCTAACCATGAAGCAAAAGGACATGATCACAAACTTGCCCAAATGCAAAAACCAATGACACCACTGAGTTGGTGGGATTTTTCTACCCCAAAAACATATATAATATGTTAGGGTTGCATTAGGGAAAACAACACAAAAACAACAAGTCAAAACCTGCCTAAAAGGGAAACTAACAGAAGTGGCAATTTCCACATTTGGAAATGTCCAGATTTGGACTTTGCCCAAAACAGAAATGGAACAATGCTGCAAATGGAAAGAAAAAATAAAATACGCATGGAGGAGGGTGCTGAGAGGCTGACAGGGGTAGGCCCACTGTCATAGAGACAGGGGTGAAACATGGGTTCTAAAAGGGGGAAGAAAAAGAGCCCCAGGGGGGATTCGAACCCGGGTCTCCCCGTTGGAATCCCTACCCTGCTACCACTGGGCTGGAGCGCGGCTACTGACAGAGGAAAGGGCCTCGGCCCTCTAATTCTACTACTGCAGAAGAGGCGCACTGGAGGGAAGCGCAAAACCAGAAAATAAAAAGGGGGAGTGGCGCGCCTGGGGTTCGAACCCAGGTCGCCGCGGTGCGAGAGCAGGGGGTCAACCAACTCGGCTAGGAAGGGGGGTTCGGTAAGATACGCGAAGCTGGCCACTTGACCAACACTGCCAGGCTGATCTAAAATCAGAGACGAACACCGACGGTGCCGGCGAGGCAACGGCGGAGGCAGGGGCTCTGCGCCCTCGGATAAGGCTAGGTGGGCACGAAGGGGCACCACGGACCAGGAAGGGGCAAGCCCGAGCGTGGCTAGGGCATCTCGCTGTGACACCACTCGAACCCAAAACCGCGAACACGCCGGAGCATGGCGAGCTCGACAAAGACAAGGGCGGCGCCTAATCTACGGAGAACCAACGGCAGCGAAGGAGCAGGGAGGAAGGGGTATACCTCCTTACCCTAGGACACGAGAACGGCGACGGAGACGGGCTGACGGCGACGAGATCGGCCTCTGAAGTTCGCCGGATTTCCTGGCCGAGAAGAAGACAGGTTCAGGGCGTCGGTGTACTTGGCGAACCAGGCCTCCGTAGTCGACGTCGTGGACGTAGTCGACGACGAGGAAGAAGGTAGACAAGGGCCGCCGGGTCGTGGTGGCCGGAGAGCGCGCCGGCGACGGAGACGTGCTCCCAGATGCGCTCGGGAACCGAGCGGGGCGGCGATCTAGGGGGGATTCTCACCTGGCGGCGGCGGCGAGAGGGAGAGGGGAACCCTAGGGTTCGGTCTGGCGCGGATGGGGATAAGAAGGGGGGCTAGGTGGCGAGGACGAGCTCGTGCTCTCCGAGCTCGGGGTCCCCATGGCGCTGAGAGGAGAGGGAAGGTGGGTGGCGCCGAGGCGGTCGCTGCCAGGCGGGCAGCGATGCCACGTGGTCGGGATCCATCGGGGTAAGTCTTGGCGCGGTGGCGAAGGCAGGAGGAGAAAGCAGCGTGCGGGCTGCTGCGCCTCTCACGGGCTGAAATTGAGGAAGCTGGGCGGCTCGGGAGGCGGGGCCAGTGGGGAGGGCTGGCTGGGCTGCCTGCTGCTGCTGCTCTCTCTTTCTCTTATCCTTTTCTAGAATAAAAGGAAGAGAAAAGAAGTCAGGAGAAAAGAAAAGATTTAGAGGGAAAGGAGAATATTCCCACACTCCTGGAATTCCCCTCTATTTAAATAAAATGTAATGGACATTTTTAAAGGTAGAAAAATAATGCAAGTTTGAAAATACTTCAAACTTGTGCCATTTTTGAACCTGACCATAACAACTTTAAATGAGGAAAAAATTTGGCAGGGAGGTTTAGTGCAACAAGCAAGATTAATAGGGAGGAGATGAACATTAATTGAGAGAGGGAAATATATGGCATTGAAAGAGAAAGAAGTAGAGGGAAGGAGGAGATGGTAAAGCAAGTGAGGATGGCATAAGCAATCACCTGACATGCAAGGGGAAAAACCACAACCATATGACATGCAAGGGAGCACCACATCACATGACAAGAAGGGAATGCAAAATGACAAGAGGCACAAATGCAATATGGCAAAAGCAACACAAAGAAAAAGAAAAACCCACATGACCAAAACAACATGAGGCCAAGCATGACAAAAACCCACAAGACTAGGATGAGGTCAAATTGATATATAGCCCAAAAAAGGGGAAGTTTACATCCAGGGTGTTACAAAGAGGCGGAAGGAGTGATCACGGCAGCCTCCTCGCGATCGAGGAGTTAAGCGGCGAAAGGGCCGCCTATCTTGCAGAGCGAGGGAAGAGATAGCCGAAATGGCTGTGAAGTTAAAATAGGCTATCGACCGCAATGAGGCTCTTGGGAAGGAGCGCCTAGCGGGGCAGGAAGACCTGCGGAAGGCCACCGCTAAAGCCAAGAATGCCCGCTCTGCAATGCGGGCCATGAAGGAAAAACTGCGCCGGGCGAGGGAGATTGTAGCTGGCAAGCCTTTTTCGCTGCGCCCGAAGGTTCACGGATTCAAAATATGCTCAGCTGGGCCAACTGTGGTGTCCGGAGGACCTTATATGGACTTAGCGGCGAGTGCGGCGGATCTTGGTGTGCACTTTCTAAGCCGGAAGGATCACCCAGACGGAAGAGCTGTTTTGGTCTCAATTCCATAGTCCGGGCGTTCACCTGGCGACCGATCGTTTGGCTGAGTGGGCTGAGCTAAATAGGTTGTCCGGCTTGCTATGGCGGATATAGTGACCCATATCCGGCGGATAGGCCCCACCAAGAGTTACTTTGGCTTATTGCAGCAATTTCTTGGGCGGTGCCGCATATCAAAGCGATGAAGCGGTCGGCCTGCATAGAGGTTCTTGCGGATGGCGCTTGCCGATGTGAAGACACATTGGACGAGATGGATGCCACCGCTGTTGCGACCCGGGTTCGGATAATAACCGGCTACCTGCCGAGCACTATTTTGGCGAAGTGCTGCTTGGTGCTCGTGTAAAAGAGTCGCAGTGCTCGAAAAATGTTACGTTCGAATGAACGTTTATATAATGTAAAAACGATTTTTTTGATGTAAGCGCCTTTTATACTTGTGCGTTCAAGTAATAGAATATCTCCTTTGCGGCCGTTCATGTATACGTATGTATAACCTTAAAGATGGCGATCGTTGGCTTGATCCCCCACGCACAAGGGTGCGGGGTGTTACATAAAAATAGCGCGTTTTCACACTTAATCCGGCGTCTCGGTCTGTAAAGGAGGTGGTAGCGTAGCAAACGAGGCAACCGGACTATAATGCTTTATCACTTTCACTTAGCCATGGAGTTCGAGGGTGGGGCTACGACATAGCCCACAGGGCACCGTGCTCTCCGAATTGAGCGCGTATGTGCTGGCCGAAACAGCCCTTCGTCAAAGCGGAGGAATCCTAAACATTCCCAAGGTCGATCGAGTGGTTGACCAGTCTCTCGCTGTATCATGCCAATCAGTTTCGGCTTTCTCTACTTAGGTGCTCGCCCAATTAACCGGGGCACAATCGCGATAGTTCTCCGGAGCGCGTTAGCGAATGATCTGGAGCGTAAAGCAGCAAAACACGGGGCCGGCAAACCCAACATTTGACCAAAGACATGATTCGAGCTGATGCATATAAGGCCTAACTCGAGGCGCGAACACTCCGAAGGTGTTCGGTCTTTATAATAGCGGGCAAAACAAAGCCCTAAGCCCCTTGTGTCCGTGCAGGCAGGTTCTCTTGGCGCGCTGCCGATGCCAAAACGCTAGTCTCCACTCTGGTTATCTGAAAACCAGGGGATTATAGCAACAAGAGACAAGAAGAAAGGTTTACGTGGGGTCTTAGTCCGAAAAGAGTCCTTACAGCGGGTCCCTCATGCGTCGCTCT
This sequence comes from Aegilops longissima, assembly GCA_021605205.1. Lineage (NCBI taxonomy): Eukaryota > Viridiplantae > Streptophyta > Magnoliopsida > Poales > Poaceae > Aegilops > Aegilops longissima. Next base: position 427,263,813 of record CM038680.1, read on the forward strand.
GCTTTGTGTCTCCGTTGTGTCGTATCACGGGCCGGTGTGCACGCTGTTCATCTGTAAAAGAGAGGAACTTGGTTGGAAAAGAAATCGTGCGAGAAAGTTCATAAAATTGAAATATAGGTTAAGAAAGCTGAGCCTATGCTAGCTCATTGTGGCTTGTATGGGCAAACCCTTGTGAAGGGGTGTGCGGCTAGGTAGCCCCTAGCTTACTTATTCGGACTCGTCTAGCCGTGTCCGGGGTCTCGGCGACCCTTTGATGAAACGATGCCACGTGGACGGGCATTTGAAGCGTAAGAGGCGCGAATGTGGTATTGTATGGAAGTGGGCGAGCTTCGTCCCCAGTGGTGCTGATAGCTGGCTTAAGGGCTGGCGCCACTCCTTTGAAGGAAGTGCGGCTATGCCATATTGTAATAGGGTCTATCCCCACTTGCGGATTGTGTCCGGATATAGCAGGTTTAAGTCCTCGCCGCCGTCCATCGACACTGCGTTAATTGCAGTCCGTCTATTATGGGATCCGATATCGGGGCAGTCTATCCTGCGCTCCGGATATACGGACTAATCCGGATGGTCGAAAGTGATTGGTTTTGACATCCAACCTTGGTCCACTGGGTGGATCGTCAGACACTTCTCTTGGCGAGTGCCGTGTTGGCTTTCCGTGTTTATCACGTGAAGCAAGTTTACTGTTTTGACTTCTCGAGGAAAAGTCCTTTGACTTCCGGTGCTCTGCTGGTGGGGCTCGTCGTTGTCCTCGCTTGGCGTGCTCGAGGCCTTGTGTCCGCATTAAGTCTGCGGACTGTTTAAAACCCAACAATTTCGGTTGGTATGGTTTGCGAGCCTTAAAGTATTGTGGATTTGACATATCCGATCTAAAATTTTGTTCAAATTTGATAGCTCGTCTCTGTTGTCCTTAAGAGGCCGTGTTTTATTATCCGGCGCGAGCTTTTGAATCCGGCGTTGACCGCCGTGCCTGTGGGCTTTTTCTTTATTCCCGCTGATCTTTCTGCGCCGTGACTTTCCGTTCCATCTCGATATCGGATGTACTCGGGTCGCTGGTGCTGCATCTTGCTAGCCAGCTGTCTTCTCCTAGCATAAAAGCGCCATGAGGCTTGTTAGCGGCCATTGTTCTTGGCTTTTCTTGGCGAGGTGTCTGGCGAGCCATTCGTCTCGGACATTGTGTTTAAAAGCTGCTAAGGCTTCGCGTCCGGACAATCGACTATTTGCTTCTTTTGGTAAGGAACCTGTTCCAGAATTTGCTGCCGACTCTCCGGGCTGTTGGGTTATATGACTCAGTCGTCAAGATCCGGAGGGCGGACATAAGTCCCTTGAAAATTTGCTCTAAACGCGTCCTCAAGCTCTTCCCAACTTCCATCAGTGTTTTCTGGGAGGCTTTTGAGCCAATGCCGAGCTGGCCCTTTGAGCTTGAGGGGTAAGTATTTTATGGCGTGGAGATCGTCTCCTCTAGCCATGTGTATGTGTAGTATGTAGTCTTCTATCCAGACTCCGGGGTCTGTTGTGCCGTCGTATGCCTCTATGTTCATGCGCTTAAACCCTGCTGGAAATTCATGATCCAGCACCTCATCGGTGAAACATAGCGGGTGCGCAGCGCCCCTGTATTTGGGTGTGTCGCTGTCTTCGAACACTTGTCGTGGTATGTTACTTCCTGGGGTCCTCTTTTTTGGCCCGTAGATGGACCTAGTTGGGCCATCTGTTTTACCAGGATTATAATTCGGCTTGTGTGCAGCCCCGTTTGTCGTTTTGGGCCTGTCGTCTGGCCGTCTATCCGGCCAGGCGGCCTCTTTATTTTTTGACTATGGAGGCTCGATGGCTTCCTCGTCAAATTCTGGCAGCAACTTGCGCTTCGGGTAGCTCTTTGGTTGATGGCCGTTGCCATATTTGTCTGATGTCTTGAATATTTTGCTCCACTTTATTCTGGGCGTGTCTTCTGCTGTTTTGAGCTTCCGTTTCGCCTTCTTCATACTTCTTGCAGTGGCGACGAGCTTTTTGCGTATGTTCTTATGCTCTGGTGTTGTGGCCGGACTGTTGATTGCTTCGTGAAGGGGTTGATTATCCGGCTCGTCCTGTTCGTCGTCAGCTGGCTTGCCCTACTCTATCGCTGGGTCGTTAGGAAGGCTGCTTTGATCGAGGTGGGACTTGGGGCGGCGTTTGCGTCGTCGTTTTGGTCCTTTATCGGCGAGATTATCCTTTGCCGTGTCCCGTTGTTCCTCGTTATTGCTTTCCTTCGGGGTGTCCACCATGTATACGTCGTATGACGAGGTGGTCTTCCAGTGTCCTGTAGGCACTGGTTCTTGGTAGTCTCCGGCATCGTCGTCCATACCGTCGATGTCTTGAGTCATAGTCGAGTATGTCGGTTAAATCGCCGGCGGTGGCTCTGAAGTGGGTGGTGGTGCGATCTGAATTTCTTTGTCATCCGCGTCCCAACCATCCCGGCCGTGAGTTCGGCCGGGCTCTCGGATAGCGAGATGCTTCAATGAGTTTATGATGTCGCCGAAGGGCGAAAAGCCTGAAAGATGTCCGCATCGGTGAATTCCATGATCGGCGCCCAATCGGATTCGACTGGCTTGGGCGCGGGAGGTTCGGAGTCCGGCAGGGAGTCCGGCACCTCGGAGTCATGGGCTTTATGTGGGACAAGGTAAGTGTTCGGCTCCATCGCCGTAGAAATTGCGGCTCCGGCGGTGTCCAGCCATCCGTCCTCGCTTGACGATCGGCTCCGGACTATGAGTCGGGCGGATCCGTCTTGACCTCAAGGTCTTGTCTGGCGGCGAGTTAGGTCATGCCCATCGTGACAGCGCGCGGCACGCTGGGTATGGCTCAGATCCATCGAGATCAAATCCCGCGGATATCGGCCTTGAAGTTTAAGCTTCAAACCTGACTGACGGCCAGGCGTAGCTTCGATCTGCTCCCGATGGCCAAGGGAGTTGGCCCGCATCTGAAGCCGCCCGAATCGAAGATCTGTCCGGGAGAAAGGTCTCACCCAGACTGCGTCGTTGTTGATTGAAGAGGCCATCAAGCCTATCGGTGGCGACACGAGGAACTCTCAATGAAAGCACCAATGTCGATGTCAAAACCGGCGGATCTCGGTAGGGGGTCCCGAATCGTGCGTCTAGGCGGATGGTAACGGAGACAAGGGACATGATGTTTACCCAGGTTGGGCCCTCTTGATGGAGGTAAAACCCTACGTCCTGCGTGATATTGATATTGTGGATGTTTACAAGAGTGGATCTACCACGAGATCAAGGAGGCTAAACCCTAGAAGCTAGCCTATGGTATGATTGTAAGGGTTGTTGTGATTGTTGTCCTACGGACTAAAGCCATCCGGTTTATATAGACACCGGAGAGGGCTAGGGTTACATAGAGTCGGTTACAATGGTAGGAGATCTACATATCCTTATCGCCAAGCTTGCCTTCCACGCCAAGGAAAGTCCCATCCGGACACCGGGGGAAGTCTTCAATCTTGTATCTTCATAGTCTTGGAGTCCGGTCGATGATGATAGTCCGGCAAATGATAGTTCGGCTGATGATGGTAGTCCGGCTATCCGGACACCCCCTAATCCAGGACTCCCTCACCAGTCTTTTGTTAGCCTTCACCTGTACTAAGCGGGAATACTGCTTGTGCATCAAAACTCCATAAACCCCAAAGTTGTTCCATATGAGTCCACTATACCTTCCTATATGCGGTATCTACCTGCCGTTCCAAGTAAATTTGTATGTGCCAAACTCTAAACTTTCAAATGAAATTCTGTTTTGTATGCTCGAGCAGCTCATGTGCAACTAGGGCTGCCTATATCTTCCATGCTAGGTGGGTTATTCTCAAGAGGTGGACTCCGCTCCTCATTCACGAGAAAGGGCGATGGCAGGGATGCCCGGTCCCATGATCCAAAAAGATCAAAGCAAATCAAAATAATTAAACAAAACTCCCCTTGGGACCCGTTGAATGTTGGAGGCACTCGTTGTTTGAGCAAGCCATGGATTGATGCTTGTGGAGGAAGGGGAGTATAAACCTTTACCATTCTGTTTGGGAACTGCCTATAATGCATGTAGTATGGAAGATACAGCCATCTCATAGTTGTTGCGTTGACAGTGAAAGTATGCCGCTCAAAATATAACTTATCTCCATTTCAAAATCAAGCTCTGGCACCTCTACAAATCCCTGCTTGCCTCTGCGAAGGGCCTATCTATTTACTTTTATGTTGAGTCATCACCCTTCTTATTAAAAAGCACCCACTGGAGAGCACAGTGTTGTTTGCATTCATTATTATTGGTTTATTTTGGGTATGACTTGACTGGATTTCTTTTACCATGAATTACAATGTTTAGTCAGTCCTTGATCTTTAAAGGTGCTCTGCATTTATGTTTTGCGGTCTCAGAAAGGGCTAGCGAGATACCATTTTGTTATATCATGTTATGATTATTTTGAGAAAGTGTTGTCATCCGAGTTTTATTATTATGTCTCGCTAGCTGATTATGCTATTGATATGAGTAATTGTGAGACCTACGTGTTATTGTGAGTATGGTTAGTTCATAATAATTGCTGAAACTTGAATGCTGGCTTTTCGTGTTTTCAACAACAAGAGCAAACAGAGTTTGTTAAAATTTTTCTTTCTCTTTCAGTTTGTCAACTGAACTGCTTGAGGACAAGCAAGGGTTTAAGCTTGGGGGAGTTGATACGTCTCCGTCGTATCTACTTTTCCAAACATTTTTGCCCATGTTTTGGACTCTAACTTGTATGATTTGAATGGAACTAACCCGGACTGACGCTGTTTTCAGGAGAATTGCCATGATATTGTTTTATGTGCAGAAAACAAAAGTTCTCGGAATGACCTGAAACTCCACGGAATATCTTAGAATAAATAATAAAAAATCCTCGCCAAAGATGAAGACCAGGGGGCCCACACCCTGCTCACGAGGGTGGGGGGCGCGCCCCTCCCCCCTGGGCGCGCCCCACTACCTCGTGGGCCCCCTGGATGCCCTCCGACGCCAACTCCAACTCCATATATTGGCTTTCGGGGAGAAAAAAAATCAGAGAGAAAGTTTCATCGCGTTTTACGATACGGAGCCGCCGCCAAGACCTAATCTCTCTCGGGAGGGCTGATCTGGAGTCCGTTCGGGGCTCCGGAGAGGAGGATTCGTCGCCGTCGTCATCATCAACCATCCTCCATCACCAATTTCATGATGCTCACCGCCGTGCGTGAGTAATTGCATCGTAGGCTTGTTGGACGGTGATGGGTTGGATGATATTTATCATGTAATCGTGTTAGTTTTGTTAGGGTTTGATCCCTAGTATCCATTATGTTCTGAGATGATGTTGCTATGACTTTGCTATGCTTAATGCTTGTCACTAGGGCCCGAGTGCCATGATTTCAGATCTGAACCTATTATGTTTTCATGAATATATGAGTGTTCTTGATCCCATCTTGCAAGTCTATAGTCACCTACTATGTGTTATGATCGGGCAACCCCGAAGTGACAATAATCGGGACCACTCCTGGTGATGACCATATTTTGAGGAGTTCATGTATTCACTATGTGCTAATGCTTTGTTCCGGTTCTCTATTAAAAGGAGGCCTTAATATCCCTTAGTTTCCAATAGGACCCCGCTGCCACGGGAGGGTAGGACATAATATGTCATGCAAGTTCTTTTCCATAAGCACGTATGACTATATTCGGAATACATGCCTACATTACATTGATGAACTGGAGCTAGTTCTGTGTCACCCTATGTTATAACTATTGCATGAGGAACCACATCCGACATAATTATCCATCACTGATCCATTGCCTACGAGTTTTCCATATACTGGTTTACGCTTATTTTGTTTTCCGCTGCTACTGTTACAATCATTACAAAAATACCAAAAAAATTACTTTTGCTGTCTTTACTTTTGTTACCGTTGCCACCACTATCATATTACTTTGCTACTAAACACTTTGCTGCAGATACTAAGTTTCCAGGTGTGGTTGAATTGACAACTCAGCTGCTAATACTTGAGAATATTCTTTGGCTCCCCTTGTGTCGAATCAACAAATTTGGGTTGAATACTCTACCCTCGAAAACTGTTGCGATCCCCTATACTTGTGGGTAATCATGTATCAGTCTGAATCGTAATTCCCCACGGTGTCATCTTCTTGTTCGTCCTCAACATCCTCGAATGTTGGCTTCTTCTTGATCGACTCTTGTATGTCCATAGCACGACAGGCAATCTTTTCGCCGACGTCATTGACGTGATGGTTCTCAAAGATATTAGGAACATCTGTGTTGTCTTGTACATCGAGGGCGATGTAAGCATCATCTTGTTGTGCAACTTCATTAAACGAATTCCTCTGCTCATACCTTTGCAATACTCTCCACCATCGCTACATGCAAATGTGTCTTCCAAGAAAAATATCTGTGTTGCTTGATTTGCCAAAATAAAAGGCTCGTTGATGCGGTACACCGCCTTGACATTGATGGATTTGAAATAATCATCAGCTCTGGGTTTTGCGATCACGAAAAACAGGTTATACCAACGACAACACAATGAACCACACACCGATGATCCTCGAAATCGAGATATACTACAACTGAACAATGTCATTATGTTAGCATACATTTCAGTTGTCTCTTTGTCATACGTATCCGTGCTCATGATGGCACTATTTTGTGTCTTCCGCCTTCGTCTCGTGCAAGGGTGTTGTAGCGCACATCTCCAACAACATAAGATTCATAATGTCTTACCCGAGTATCAGGACCCATTGCTAGTGAGTAAAGGGCATCATCAACTGCCTGCCCATCCTCCCGCATCTTCTTAACCTATGGTTAGAAAATAGACAAGCTGATCATCTTATGTACTCAATATATTAAAAAAATGGACAGTGCACTTCATAATCTTACATGGTTCTTGAACCATTTCGCAAATCCTGCCATAACCAGTTTGTCAATGTTTCTTGGATTTTGCGGCAGTAACTCCTCTTTGTAGATGCTGCACAACATAGTGATCGCATCAAACATCTAAATATATAAGAATGTGCTGCAAGTTTACTAGATTACGATGTATAAGTTACAGTACTGCACTTACTTGATATAAGGTAGTATCTCAGGATAGTTATTCAACACATACCAAACCATTTTGTCCAAATCTTTAGGTTTGTCCTCTTGTCGACTCTTCCCTGTAACTCGAACATAATAATCGAAAACATTGAGCCCGTGATAGTCTTCACCCACCTCTTTGCTAAGCTGATCAACTGTTTCAATGTATTTTGAGCAGAATGTCAACGCTTCTGTAGCAATGTAGGCCTCTGCAATGGAACCCTCGGGTCTAGCTCGTTCCTAACATAGCCCTTGAAAGTGCCTAGCTGCCTTTCAATAGGGTACATCCAGCCATCTTGTCTTGGACCTCTAAGTAGTGCCTCATCGGGTTGATGAACAGCCAAATGCACCATCACATCAAAGAAGGCCGGAGGATATATCTTCTCAAGGTCGCATAGGATAGTTGGTATCTTGTCTCTAAGACGCCCAAAGCATCTATCCTGATATTTCTACTGCAGAGTTCCACAAGAATTGTCCCAACTCTGCAACTCTCTCAGATAAGTCGTATGCCCAATCCTCTAAGGATAACAGGTAAAACCCTTTGAAGTAGGGCGTGGCAGTCATGAGTTTTCAACCCTTGTACCTTGTTTCCATCTCAGACCGACTCTCCTTTCGGGGTTGGAAGAAAATCCATGTGGGTATCTCACACGTGATGGACCTCGCATAATTATTTTCTTTTACCTTGTCCAAGACGTACACAATCGGTGCCATATCCGTGGTTTACCTTCATCTTGCACCTGCAAATCCTTTCTGATACCCAGGTGTGTCAAATCAATCCTAGATTTTAAGGTATCTTTCGTCTTGCCTTCAATGTTAAGAAGTGTGCCGATAATGCTATCACATATATTTTTCTCGATGTGCATCACATCAAGATTATGCCGCAGATCCAAATCTTTCCAATACTCCAAGTCCCACAAAGTGGACCTGCGGGTAAACAATAATCTCTCTTCTCTTGTGCCACGCTTCCTTTTCCGCTACCATTACCGTGATGGTTTCACGGTGTAATATGCCCGACCTTCACTAACTCCACTTGCAACTCATCGGCGGTGAGCCTCTTTGGCGCATCACGGTTTTCATGCTTTGCATTGAACACATGTCTTTGGTATTTTCTAGGATGTGGCTTGTCCTTGGGAAGGAAACGACGGTGTCCAATGTAACAGATCTTGCTAAGTATTGAGTATGATAGCGGATTCCTGTCACAGCGAACACATGCATTGTAACCATGTGTCGTTCGCCCTGACATAGTGCCCAAAGCCGGATAATCATGGATGCACCAAATTACAATAGCACGCAGAAAGAAATCAGCTGGTGGGCTGCTATATAGGTCTCGAGTGAGAACACCCTTCCATAGCTATTGAAGTTCCTCCACAAGAGGCTCCATGAACAAATCAAAATCCTTTCCGTGACTTTTTGGACTGGGATGAGCAAGGCCATCATGTAGTTTGATTCTTTGGTGCAGACATTTGGAGGCATGTTGTAAGGGATAACAAGCACTGGCCACATGCTATATGTGGTGCTCTGGTGGCCAAATGGGTTAAATCCATCTGAATCTAAGCCAAGTCTAATGTTTCTCGGGTTAGCAGCAAACTCTTTGTGTTTATCATTGAAGCTTTTCCACTCACTACCATGAGATGGATGGCTCATTACATTCTAATCTCTATACTCCTGGTTCCTAGAATGCCATAGTACATCCTCTCTTGTTTTAGCATCATGAAACAACCTCCGCAATCTTGGTGTAATTGGAAAATGTCTCGGAACATTATGAGGAATCCTCTTCACAGCATCGCCATCTTTCCATCTTGATGATTTGCATTTCGGGCATTCACTTAAGTTGGCATAATCCTTCCGGAACAAAACATAATTATTCTTACAAACATGGATCATATCATATCCAATTCCAACTGCACGAAGGAAATTCTTCATTTTACTGTAGGTGAGTGGCATCTCAGACAAATCTGGGAAAGATTTGCGGAAAGCAGCCAACATCACATCGAATGATTTGTTGGTCATCCGCTCAGATGTCTTCACCTGAAGAAAGGTGACCATAGCTGAGAATACTGACAGCTTATTTCCTGGGGTGACAGCAACGTTGCATTGTTCCAACATGCGGGCCCACCGTTTTCTTCTGCGGTGAAAGTTCACGGAATGCACGAGCATTTCGTAGCATTGTTTCAATGTTGGTCAAACTCACTGGCTCGCCACCACCACCTCCTCCTCCTCTTCCACACGAGCATCGAGGCGGATCAAGATGGTGATCTGCTGCTTCCACGTAGTCAATAACATTGACGAGAGCTTCACCATGATGAACCCACCTAGTATATGTGACCGACATCCCATACAAGTGTAGATGATTTTGCACAGTTGATGGGGTCTTGTAACTGAATTCATACAACTGCTACAGGCGCAGAGCACATCTGATTTGGACCACCGTACTCAGCTCGATAAAGTTCATGAAGTTTTCAACCCCTTGACATATGCAGCGGAGAATCTTGAGCATAAGTTATCAAGTCCTGTCCATCTGTAGACATACAAATTAGTTCTTCTACTAGATATTACAGGAAAAACATATATGCTTTTTTATGAAGTCCAGAAAAAAATACCTAGGTCGATGTCTAAAGCTATGGCAAGATATTTGGACGAGCAGATCTAAGTAACGAAATATATGTAAAGCCAATTCAGCAAATAGATTTGAGTGCTAAATTATGGCAGGCTGTTTCAGCAGTCAATGAGGCCGAGCACACAACCATCCAACTATTGAAGGCCATCGCAGCAACAAAGATCGAGTATAAAACGGTGTAGAGCTATTTCACCTAAGAGATTGGCTACTAGACCATGGCAATCTACGTCACAATAAATATATGGCAGGATATTTTAGCAACTAATCGGCCTTGGCATGCCATCACAGCTAAGCAGATTGAGTGAAGAACAGGGCAAGGAAGCTTCTTAAGCAGAGCATATTGATAGTAAACTACTTTGGCAAACAGTGAGATTAACAGTGTCTATCAGCTAACATTCAACGCTACACCGACATGAACGGGGCCTCATTCTAGAATGTGCATACCGTGGGAGAAGCTGACCGCCGTGCGTCTCCACACGAACATCGCCAGCGGTGGCGGCGCTGACCGCCGTGCGCCTCCACAAGAATGTAGCCAGAGGTGGCAGCACGGCTAGAGGACGGCAGTCTACGAGAGCGTACTATGGGAGCGAGAGGATCGCCATGCGTCCCCTCGACGAACCGCGGCGCCGACGTATCGGCCAAGGGGGGGCGGCTTTAGCGAGCAAATGGAGTGGAGGGGGACGGGGGGGGGTTTGGGGAATATTTGGCGAAGGGCGGTTGAATCGGTTTTGGGGAATTTGTGTGTGTGTGGGGGAGGATTTTCGCGGGGTGGGCAGGGGGAGTTTGGCGCATGGTCGGTTTCTCCAAGTGCAGTCCCACGTGTCAATGAAGAGGCAAGCCGAAGCGTGTTCCGTTTGCGTGAGCCGTGTGCAGGACCGAACGTGTGTGGGGCGCAATGCGACCGTGACAGGAGTGCTGTGAGTGTACCGCCTTTTTCCCCTTTAAACTAGTAGGTGCTTCGCCCCCTCAAAAAAAATTGTTGCTTCGCGCGATCCATCGATACTACTACTAGTAATCCGTTAATCCCGACTAAAGCGGCGCGGCCGGTCTTTTCCAGCGATATCTTTGGGAGGTTGGCTTAGTTGGGTTTTTAGATTTGTCTCGGTTCAATAAAAAGCAGAGTTGGTGATGATGGTGTGCCTGTCATCCTGCAATATAGGCCGTCCGATCTATATCTAACGGATAGAAAGGAAACTATGACAATTTAACCACACTCCTCGCCACATTTGCAGATAAGGCTTTCCCTCGTTCATCCTTTTCTCCCACAAGATCTTGATCTTCCGTGCAATGCACGGGCATCTTGCTAGTACTCCTACAATATGTATATTATTGTGAAAGTTCATATAAACCGGTCGAGATTAATGCAAACACGGTAGATTTTCATTACATTTCAAACTTTTATAGAATAGAAAAATAAAAGAAACCCGACCCTAAACCTATTCTACGACGGCGACCGACGTCCTCCATCTGCGATCTCTATGTACGGGGGCGGGGTTCAAGACCCGTGAAGTGAAGGTGCGGTCTCCGGCGAGGAAGAGTAGAACACGGGATACAGACCGGCTAGTTGGCACACCATGCCCTGCCGTCTCCCATGCCCTACTCTTCCTCGGAGGAGTCCCGACCTCGGCGATGCCAGACGTTGGACGGTGGCAAGTAGGACGCGTGGCTGACGGTGCTCCCGTCATCGGCCGCCAGCGTGGCCACCGCTTGTGTGGTCGCGTCTGCGTCCGGCTACGCCGCTATTGCATCGCGAGAGGCGACTTGAGCGAGGGCGGCGACCTCGGGCTTCATCCCCGAAGACAAGCTCTCCCACAGAGCGTTCGCACTTGCGGTCATGGCGGATGTGGTGCCAGGTAGGAGGATGATGCGCTATGGTGTGGAGGTTAGCTGGGCGTTGCCGCTTTAAGTAGCGCATTCGGCGAGGCCAAGCGTCCGGTGCGTCATTAAGTCGCGGAGTTGGTTCCTCGGGCACGAGCCTCTTAACGACGACATCTGAGCGGACGGCATGCATGTGGGCAGCTAGCGCCCGGCTGGGAACGCATGCATGCGACGGCGCGAGGGACGAGGGCTTTGGTGTGCGGGGTAGTCAGCTGCGGTCGTGGCAGCGTTGGAGATGCCCTTTGCTCAAATGTGATCCCGCATGTCATTGAAAAAGCAAGACGACCGGCATGGTCTCAGGTCCAGAGGATGCAGTTGGCCGCGCTACACCACTCCGCGGATGCGTCGCGGCGCCCCGTGCATCCTCGACGAGCCAGGGGTTGGGGTGTGTTTGTATTGTGGCCAAAGTGCACCTTACCAAAATTTTGGTCATGACCCAAAGATTGGTGTTTGTTTGGATGGTTGCCATTTTTTGGCATGCCAATGAACTCTAGCCAACTCTAGTTCATTTTTCTTGCCAATGTCGGCCAAATCATGGGCAACCAATACCTCAACCAAAATTTTGGTCATGACCCAATGATTGGTCTTTGTTTGGATGGTTGCATTTCTTTGGCATGCCAATGAATTCTAGCCAACTCTAGTTCATTTTTCTTGCCAATGTCGGCCAAATCATGGGCAACCAATACCTCAACCAAAATTTTGGTCATGACCCAAAGATTGGTCTTTGTTTGGATGGTTGCCATTTCTTTGGCATACCAATGAACTCTAGCCAACTCTAGTTAATTATTCTTGCCAATGTCGACCAAATCATGGGCAACCAATACCTCAACCAAAATTTTGGCTACCCAATGCTTTGATGGGGCAACCTTGGGCACAAACCAAACATACCATTGGTCGTGCCACAACACTAACGCCACCCTCGGCACACTGAAACTGACTGTGTCTAGCGACGATATGAGCGTGTCGCTCACCGCGGTCGCCGTGTCCAGAGGCGGTGCTGGAGCTGCGCCCCGTTGTTGGCCCCAACGACCCTCATGAACGGTTGTCGGTGGCGAGGTGGTCGTGGGCCAGCTCCTCCATTGGACTAGTCTGCGCTACATCGTCCCGACGGGTGTGCCCCACATGTCGGTTTCCCTGTTTTCCCGGCCATATTCGAGCGTCAGTGCTCCGCGTTGCGCATTAGGCCTTTCACTATGTAGGCCAAGTGAGACAACTTATTGTTTATTTGAGCCGTTCAAGTGTAATCATGTGGCGTTTGCTTATTTTTCATTCCTCTCCAACCCTCTTCTCCATCGATCATGTCGCCCTCCAGTCGAGTCCATCCTCCCGCATGCCTCGTTTGAACATTCCGCCGAGTATCATTTGCATGTACCCACCCTTGTCCTCTTTCAATAGATCTCCGGACCCCGAGATGAAATAGAGAGGGAACGAGTGGGGGCACGTGATACCTAAGGCGGATTCAAAATTTGAACCGGTGATCATAGCATCCGCAAATCATATATAAAGGGTATTCAATGTTTGTTTCGTTTTTGAACGTAGAATATACTCCCTCCTATCCTTTCTACTTTACATATAAGTTTTATGTGTAGTCAAAGTATCTCTACTATGATAAAAAAGGTATGAACATTCAACAACGCCCAATCAATATTGTTAGATTAGACGCGTACTCCTAGATTTGTACTCGAGATGGTTTCCAATTTGACTATTGACAAGATTAATAGTACATGAGATGTATAATGTGAAAATTATATCATTGGAAACTCCTTTCACATACTGAAATTGACCGTATGCTTTGTGTAAGTTGCATGTCATATATTATTACTCTAACATTTGGTCAAAGTTAGCCTCGAAAACGCATTAGACCCTGTATGCTTTGTGTAAGTTGCATGCCATATATTATTACTCTAACATTTGTGTAAGTTGCATGTCATATATTATTACTCTAACATTTGGTCAAAGTAGTATAGTGGAAGTGGATCCTCCGACGTAGGTATCCTGCCTTACCCTCCCTTTCGGTCACTTATTGGCGGACCCCATGCTTGCTAGGCCCGTATGTCGGTTACTCAATGGGTTCGCCACGTCGAGACCCTCATCCGTAGTATACTCCCTCTGTTTTATTTACTCCGCATAAAATGGAGGGAGTGGTGGTATAATAAATGACGCGGGCGGGGGAGGGGGAGGGACATCGGTTTGCTCTCAACTGCGGTCCCACAAGCGAGAAAAAACGCAAGACGAAGCGTGTTCCATTCGGTGAGCAACGTGGAGGGTCCAGCGTGCCGGGCTGCAATGCGAACGCGACAAGAGCGATGTACAGTCAAAACCGATTGACCGGTCATCACCGAAACCACTATTCACACCAGAACCTTCGCTGCTTGGCCTACGCCAGCCACTGCCCTAAAACCACACCAAATCTCCAGCCCATTCCCCCACCTTTCGATCCCCTAGCCCGCATCACGCGTCCCCTAGTTCGCTGGAAAGCCATGGTGCGCCGCAAGATCACTTACTACAAGATGTTGACACCGGAGCGCCGCGCAGAAATCGCGGCAGCGGTCAGCGCCACAGGCCTCCGTTCCCAAGCTCGCTTTGCGGCGGGCCAATCCCCGAGTTCTCTGGAGCCAAGCTACGAGGAGGAGGAAGCTGATCCAATGTTCACTGCGGAGGTCGCGGCGCAGAAGGCCCCCGATGGGTATGAGACGATGGACGTCGACTTCGTGCCGGTGTCCCAGTCCCCCATGGTGCAGGCGGACCATCAGTTCAACATGGCGATACTAAAGGAGGACCGGGAGGCACATGCTCAACTCGACGCGGAGCGCGCGCATGCCGCTGCCATCGAGGCTCTCATGCAGGCGGAGCCGGATGTCGTGGACGTGAACCGGGCGGCGGAGGCTCAACTTGAGGCGGAGCGCGCGGATGCCGCTGCCATCGAGGCCCTCCTGCAGGCGGAACCGGACGTCCTGGACATGAACCAGGCGGCAGAGGCTCGACTCGACGCAGAGCGCGCGGATGTCGCTCTCATCGACGCCCTCCTGCAGGCGGAACCGGACATCCTGGACTTGAACCGGGTAGCGGAGGCTCGACTTGACGCGGAGCACGCGGATGCCGCTGCCATCAAGGCCCTCCTGTAGGCGGAACTGGACGTCCTCGACTTGAATTGGGCTGTGCTCTCGTCCGTGCAGAGCGCCCGCACGCTCCGCTTGAACGAGTAGCTAGAGGCCGAGGACAACCACGGTGCAGAGACACACGTCGGCAGCGACGACTGGTTCGCGCTGGCAGCCAAAGACGACGAGGCCGTCTCTTTCCGCGAGCAGTGATAGTTTTTCTTTATGTTGTTGTTTTTATGGATCTTTTGCTGTGTAAAAACGTACTATATTTGTTATGCAAGTCGCCTGACTTGGGCCAGTCTACCATTTCAGGCGGTTGGATGAATATCCTACGTCTCCTAACCCTTCTTTCCTTCTTCCTCACCTCTTCTTCTTCCCCAACAGACCACCGCACGGGCCGTATGGATACTCCCCACCACACGGGCACGTGTCAGTGAGGGTGCGTTCCCTTGGTTGGGTTTGCGGCGTGTAGGAGCGACCGTGTGAGGGTGCGGTGCGACCGCGGCGTGCATGAGCGACCGTGTGAGGGTGCGGTGCGGCCGTGACAGCCGTGCGTAAGTGTACCTCCTTCTCATTTTGAAAACTTTAGGCAAGCTTGGCAAAAATGTGTGGCGAAGTTTGGAAACGCAAGGCCTAGACCCAAACAGGATAAGTACGTATGTACTAGGAGTACTAGTGTTAAAAAGAAAGGAGGGGTTTTCCTTTGCGGGATTTAATCGATACAAATCCTCGTTTCACGTGTCAATTAATGCGTACTTTTTCTCGAAAGACTAAAGAGCTAACCATCTCACTCCTCATCGCTTGATTAATGCAGCGCCATGCAAACCAACCTTCTCACTTCCGCATGCATGCATGGGATATTAATGTCCTTGGTTGCTAACCCCATCAATTTTGCCTCGATTAGTGTTAGTGGCCCTTTGCAAATTGTAATTTTGATATACTAGCCTTGTGTACAAAAAATGGAGGTAGTAACAATATTTGACTTCCTTCCCCATTACGGTGACGTCGACGATATTTTTTTTGTGGTTTGGCGAAGTCGTTCGACGGAGAACACCATTGAGGAGACCATGGTAAGTCGTTACAAAGTGCCGCCGCAAGCCGAGACAACCGCCTTATTTGCATCCAGAAGTCCTTTACTAGTACTACTACTAGGAGTACTAGTGCGGTGAGATGGTTTCTCGAAGAAGGCGATGGAGAAGCGGAGTCGCGAAGAGTGAAATGATGGTTGCTTCGTCGTGCTTTGTGATTTGATGCCTCACCGCTTTGTGATTTGTGATAGAAGGGACAGGGAGTAGACTCATGCTCTATCTTCGTACTACATGCGTCCAAGCATGGGAGAAAGAGGATAGACGTTGCATTTTTCTATTCCATCAATCAATCAATCAGGGAGCTTTGGTTCCATCTTTTTGGCTTTGGCAACACCGTCCACAGTGATTCCCATGATGCCAAAAGCTATTTTCACATTTGGCTACACATCGTGGATGCCCTTAACCATACCACTTGGTTTTGCTCCTGTGTGATATCTATACAAATCACAATTATATTGATCTAAAAAATTATAGAATCAAGATTAGTAAAAAGGAGGTGATTTTGCCGCGCGGATGGCGGTTTGCTAACATGCGGTCCCATGTGTCAGTGCTTTACCAAGCCGATCCGCGTCCCACATGACGCAGAACAACGGCAGAAGCAACACGTGGTTAAGTTGAAGAAGATGAGGGAGAAGCGGATTCGTCCCTCCAACTTCTTTTTTTAGCATTATTACTTCGTCCCTCCAACTTAACTGCGGGAAAGGTGCAGCTTTGTGATTTGACGCCTCATTGCTCATTACTACGCCGGCGCCATGACTGGGGTGGTTCACCCCGGCTGCTCTGCATCAGTATTCGGTATGTACGTGGACCCGGTAGCTTGATGTCCCACATGTCGGTGAAAGGGACTAGAAGATTTATGAAAGCGAGCGCCCACTCTTCTGACGGAGGAGTAGACGACCGACGGCCCGTTGAACTGTCACTTGTATCAGATAGTACTATAGTTTTGCTGTTTCGCACGATCCATCGATACAAACCCGATTAAACAGAAAGGGCGGATTTTTCCCGCTTGTAGATGATAATCTTGCCATACATTTCAAAGGCAATTTTAATGTATGCAAACTGAATAATTATAAGTAACAATATGATATCTAGTAAAACTAAAACACATATGATTTATTGTGTTAGAGTGTAGTAGTAGTGCAGTATTGCATAGTTGTTAGATGTAACATGCGAGAACGTGTAGCGATGTAGTTTTGGAGGGCCTACAGAGAGAAAAGCGTAATATGGTCACCGAACTTCAGAATAAGCTGATTATGGTCACTATATACGTTTTGCGGTGATTATCCGGTCACTTGCTCACAGTTCAGCATCGGATTGCACTCTGTTGACCGGCCAAATAGTCTGCGTGGCGCCATGTTGACTAGTTAAATTGACCACGTTCCTTGTGGGTCCCACCTATGAGTTCACATAGGGAAAAGGTCAGATAAACACAAATTTACGTAGGCGCGACAAGGCTCCAACCCATGCGCGGGAATCACCTGGTTGTGTATGTGTCTGTTAGGGCCTGATGTGTGCGCATGCACGTGTAGGTTGAGCACTTGAGCGTGAGAGTGTGTGTTGGTCGTGTGGTGTACTGGTGTGTGCATGCATGCGTGCGTGTGTGCGTGTGAGTGTTGCATGCGTGCGTGGCTGCATGCGTACGTGTGAGTGTTGCGTGCGTGCGTGAGTGCATGTGTTTGTGTGAGTGTTGCGTGGATGCAGTTCGTGTGCATGCGTGCGTGTGTGTATAATCACCACACCAGCTCCTGTGTGTTAAAACAAATGGCTCAGCATACCAATACAAGGCCACCTTGTCCGCTGTGCCCGCGGTCATGACTTCGAATCACCGTCAAAATATTTTTTTGTCGTTTGTTTTCATTCTTACTAGCAAGATGCCCGTGCATTGCACGCAACATCAAGATGCATTTGTATGACTTGTTTATCTTGTGAGAGAAAAGGATGAACGAGGGAAGGCCTTATTTGCAAATGTGGAGAGGTGTGTGGGTACCTTTTTGCAAAATTTCCATAGTTTCTTTCCTATCCGTCAGATATAAATCGGACGGCCTATATTGCAGGATGGCAGACACACCATCATCACCAACTCTGTTTTTTTATAAGAGTGTATATTTTATGTATTTTATAAGAGTGTAGATGTAGAGTAGATACAAGTCGGCAGTGTGGGCACGATGGTAGTGAGATAATGTGATGCAACACTAGAGGTGCCACGTGGAGCGTTTAATCGTCAACTAGTCATGTCATGAGCAAATACAGAGTTGTACGGTGAGCCCGTGGATCGATAATAACCACTAAATGTAAACGGTGACCGTAATGAGTGGATTATGAAGTCCAATGTATGTATCATGCTTTCGCTTCAAATACAATGATCGTCATTGCATATATCGCGAGCGAAAGATGAAACACACGTGAATTTTCTGGGGGCTCTGTGTAGGACTCTGTGTCCACTGACAAAGCCGTATAGTGATATTTCTCTCGCGATATATGCAATGACGATCATTGTATTTGAAGCGAAAGCATGATAGCAGAGAAAGATAGCAGAATTGTGAAGGACTCTGTGTCCACTGACAAAGCCGTATAGGATTTGCAACCCTAGTTTCTCGGACTAAGGTAACCCCTTTATCTCTGATATTACTATTCATCCAACCTAACTTTAAGGGGCATCCTACAGAATGCTCTGCTAGAATCATACTCGTCGATTAGGAAGAGAGGTGTGAGACAATGTGTGAGAGACAGGCGTAAAGATAATGTGTGTATATGAGACACGTAGGAAGGTCCATGTATATAGAAAGGGTCGGTGAGGATTGTGCGTGTGTATGTTTGCGAGAGGAAGAGTGCTTGTGATAAAGGTTAGTGAAAACAGTTGTAAATGGTTACGAGAGGGAGGGAGGGTTATATCTAGAGCATGTGTGCGAGAAAGACACCTCGGGAGAGAGTGTGTGAGCATGTGTGAGAGACCACCGATGGAGAGTGAAACTACAAGTAAAAGACTGCTCTACACATTGATTAAAGATATAAATTGTATCCAAATATTAGGATGGGATCATGATATTTGCAATTCGCGTAAGGAGCGGTCATTGATCCATCGGACATCTAGATTCTATCGAATTTGAGCATGTCTATGTTATTATTCGACACAATTGATCCACATAGTTAGTATTTTGAACTCCAGACAATGCATCGCTTTAGCAATCGAATATAAACGTGAGTATAGTTCATGTTGTGTGTGTAAAGCACATTATACATACGAAAGTTACACAATGGACATTATAAATAGCTACATATGAACTAGCATACATTTGAATTCAACTTAAGGTGGTATAAAAAAATCGAATTCAACACGAAGTCCATTCAATTATTTGAATTTTATATCATGGCATTTGTAAACCATACCTAAATTATGGGGGCACCAATCTTTGCTCTGATTTTGTACATAATAGCATATGTAGTCGTGTACAAAATAGATTCAAATTTAGCTCCTCCATTCCAAAATAATCATAGTTATAGGATTTTCAAGTGTCAAAATTTCAAAAAGAAGCGGATAATTTAATGAGGTTTTCAAACATACAAGGTCAAATATAACGTTGTCTATTTAGGTCAATCCTCATAGTTCAAGAGTACTCTAAACGTGAATGCTTGTGTTTCAAAATTTGAACGAAGCGCCAAAAGAGCCTCTACTACTTGAAACCGCGTGAGACCAATGTTTGGTAGTACAAGGAAATTACTTTTCTAATAACTCCGACCCGTGAAACCTACCGGCCCGACGTCCAAAGGTCTAAACTGGGGTAGGTTTGTAGGTTCATCTAGACGCCATGCAACCGCCTCCGAAAAACATTCATACACAATGGTCGCCTAAGCACACATGCGCTGTCAAATCGCTCCCGCCCACTATTTGGGACACCTGGGATTACCATCCTACCCCGACCCGCAGTAGGTCCGAAATTTAAGAGGGGGGCAAAGTTTGTACTTTCCCCAAATTTCAAACAAGCGCGTCCCATCTTCTGTTCAAAAAAGCCAAAAACAAGCGCGTCCCAGACCGAAACATGGTCCCCCCACCCGTCCGATTCCCCATTCGTACTCCGTGGGCACCAAAACTACCTCTCCACCAGCCGCGAAACCCCGGCGTCCTCCGTCCGCCACCCCATCCCACCCATCAACCGCCACCCTCCTCCATCACGCCGGAGCCGATACCCCGACGTCGTTCTCCACCGCAGCCTCAATCGCAACGCCCTCCACAGCTAGTAGTTGAATCCGAGGCCGAGCCGTCCGTACCTGAGCTAGTTCAACCACGCCGTCCTGCGCCTCACCGCTGCCGCTCCAACTTCGCGGCCCTCCACCGCACCAGAGCTGTTCCTGCTACGCCGTCCTTCGCCGCCTCGGATCTGCTTCCCCTCCGCCGACATACGGCCACGGCAACACAGTCAACAATTTGGCCATGGGTTCGTCCAAGCCTGCACCCTACAGAACATCGGGTTCCCCGGTAAAAAGAAGAAGATCGGCGCGACATGTGGAGGTGACCACACCGGCAACCGAAGAAGGTACTCCTCTTCCGTTATTCATGCAAATCTTATGTCTCTGCTTGCACGGTATTCATCCCACAGAAGACACTAGTTGACCGCTTCTTCTTGATACTAGATGTTCCTAGTAACTCGCGATGCACAAGGTTTCTCCTCATATACTATTTCACCTTAGCTAGAGGTCCGTCGCCCCCAATTTCAATTTCTGGCCGTTGATTCCCAATTAGCGGAAGCATTCCCAGCGTAACAGCGCTAGTACGACTATTACACCGGGAAGCAAAGGCTTAGGTGTTTATCTTAGGGGCGTGTGCGGCCTAGAGCTACTCTGGCGCCCGATCTGGAGGTCGGTTGGGATTAAAGGATGGCCTGGGCGCTGCCAAGCTGCGGCGGTGGTGTGAGGTCGATGGGAGGGCGGGCGGCGGAGGCAGGGTCTGGCCGGTGGTCATTGGCGGTTCGAGAAAGATCACATCAAAGATGGTGGCGGGAGGTAGACGAAGGCCATCTGCCTGTTCCTTATAGATCGGACGGTTCATTAAAAAATCGATGACCTATTTATTTTCAGTCATCGTTATCTTAGATATGACCACATGTGGTGGTGTCTTTGGAGGAGTACCTGCATTTCTGTGCTCATATATTACAAAATCATATGGAGTAGAATCTAATTTTGTTTGCCATGCAATCTTGTAGAGCTATCATATGTCTCCTGTCTTTTATTTTTCAGCCACCTGCTATCTGCTACTTTTACAGTGCACTAGTTCTGCACACACTTCACCCATACTCTCACTATTGTGTTTTTATGCATTCAGAGTCTGCCTCGATAGAAGCAAAAAAGAAAAGAGACAAGTCATGCCAGCTTTCTACGCGGCTAGGCATGACACGTTACATCGCTATAAATGGTGCAGTGTCAGTAGATGGAGATGGTAAACGTAGCTCTGGAGTTGATGACCTCGCTCGCAATGAACCACCATTCCAGGTGCTTGCTTTAACTTTGCGGTGTCATATGTGGTTGCATGTTCCATATGATGTCTAGCTTGTATCCGAAAGGCCGAAGTCGGTCTTTATTAAGATAAGGAAAGATATTTTTACATGAACCACCATCTCGTGAGCACCTGAAGACAAATAGCTAGTCGAGCATCTTTGGCCGAGCCAAAGACAAGCCCAACAAAGACATGCATCACCGAAGCCAACTAAAAAGCCGTGATGGTGGCGAAGCAGCCCGCCTCCCACCGTGCTCTCGTGTCCTAGATGATCATGTTCACCACTCCAACCGGATGTCTAGCTTGTATTGCTTCCAATTTGGTTAAATTGCATCTGCTTAGCTTACACATTATACCTTTGAATATGACATGCCTTTCTGTTTTTGGTACATACTAGTACATCTGTGTATTGACCATGTTCTTACATCAAACTAATGTTCTTGTGTATCCCTCATCAATCACTTATGACGAGGCAGGCAGGCAAGGGGACTACTCATTTAAAGAATGCAGTGTCAGCCTCCCGACATGATTCTCAAGAAACAAAAATGCTAGATGAACATAGTGAACGTAGCTCTATAGTTGATTACAACATTTCCCCTACACTAGCATCGCATGTGCTTGCTCTAACTTGGCAGCGTGATATGTGGTTGCATCTTGCATATGGTGTCTATATTGTAATTCTTCCAATCTGGTTAAACTGCATGTGCTAGTCTGCTTAGCTTATAGTACATTATACCTGTTAATGTGACATGTCCTTACATAAAACTATTGTTTTTTTGTATCCCACATCGATCAATATGCCGAGACACCTTTAGTATATGCAGTGCGATATTAGTTGCATCTTTCATATGATTTATAGCATGCGCTGCTTCTAATTTGTTGAAATTCCATTTATGATGGGACACTTTTAACTTGGCAGAGTTATATTGGTTGCATCTTTCATGTGGTGTCTAGCTTGCATTGCTTCTTATTTGCTGGAATGGTTTACGCTTAGTTTACACAAACAGTTGTGAACATGCCATGCCGTCCTCTTTTCGTACATATTCCATCCTGGTATCATGTGTTTGCCTTACATCAAAGTAGTGATTGTCGAGATCATGCATGAATGAGTTACGAAGAGAGAATTTTATTGCTTTTTCTTGTCGGTTTTACTTGACAATTCAAAATCAATAAAGCGGAAGGAAGTTAGCAAGGCAGCGGATAAAGGTGCTCCTTCCAGACGGAGGGCCTCTGATTTCTACTCCTCCACACCCCAAGATGATTTCCAAGACAACACATGCATAGACACTCAACAAAGCTGTGTTTATGATGAGCACGTCTCCCCTAGTGCAGCATCACTGTTGCTCCCTCTAACTTGGCACTGTTATATGTGGTTGCATGTTATGTGTGATGTCTAGCTTGTATTGCTTCTAATTTTGTTGAATTCCATCTGCTTACTTTACACATTATACTTGAATAAGACACATGTTCCTGTTTCTAGAACAGACAATATCTGTCTATCACACCATGTTCTTACATCAAATTACTACTGTTGCGTAACCTGCAACAATCACTTATCATAAGACACACATTTGACTTCAGAGTGTGATGTAGGTTACATCTCACATTCTTTTCTAGCTTGTACTACTAATTTGTTGAAATGGCACTTATGACGAGACAGTTTTAACTTGGTAGAGTGATATTCTTTGCATCTTTCATATGGTGTCTAGCTTTCATTGCTTCTAATTTGTTGAAATGCCTTCTCCTTAGTTTACACATCATAAGCTGTGAATATGCAATGCTGTGAATATGCAATGGCACTAATGACGAGAGACCTCTAACATGGTAGTGTGATGTTGTTTGCATCTTGCATATGATTTATCTCTTGTACTGCTTCACATTTGTTTAAACGCCATTTATGATGAGACACTCATTAACTTGGCAGAGCGATATTTGTAGCATCTTTCATATGGTGTCTACCTTCCATTGCATTGCTTCTAATTTGGTGAAATGTCTTCTTCTTAGTTTACACATCAAAGTTCTGGTTATCTCTTCCGTCCTGTTTTTCATACATATTACATCCTCCTATCATGTGGTTGTCTAACATCAAAGTTCGGTTCGTCAGCATCACGCATCAGTTTGTTCTAAAGAACTAAATTGTTATTCATTTTTCTTGTCAGCTTGACTTAACATGGCATAGAGAAAGAGGAAGAAACACAGAATGGCAGGGAATGAGAAGCGGATGAATCCTGCAGATTCTGCTGGTACTGATGGTGCAATAGAAGGTCAAAGTCCAGCGGAAAATTCTACAAACACGGCATCCCATGCTACACGAGCTGCAAAAAAAGCCAAACAGAAACAAATAGCTGCCACCAAACAAGCAGAGACAACCCTAGTTCTTGCAACACCTACCACAAGACTACCAAATGCACGACATACTCGTCGTCCAATCGAGCTAGTAGCACGCTCCCAAGCTCCCTTTCCACCGACACTACTTCCCAAGCACTCTTGACACAAGACGAGTTGGCAATATCAGATGAACCTTGTGAGCTTCAACAGCAAGAAGGTAGTTCTTTGGAGTCAAGTTACAGTTGCATGCTTCTTTATATGTAGTCTCACAGTTTGATGTACACTAACACTTCCTATGTTCGTTGTTGGACTAGCACCTAGGCGCAAGAGGAAACAAACATCAGGGATAATGCTCGATAGGTTAACTAAATCTAGAGGAGGAAGAATGGAGATCCATTTTGAGGCAGGTTTAAAAAGGCCACGTGATGCTATAGAGTCAGCCAAGTTAGTATCAGAGGCAGCGGTTGCCGTTAGGGGTCATGTACGTATCCTCCCAACATGGATTTAGTACAGGAATGACAAAAACGAAACCCAGTTCAACACCTTCCTCGTCCATTTATCTGTAAGTATGGTTATTTATGGAAACTAATAATATCGTCTTGCTCTGTCCCATACTTTCTAGGTTGCTGATAATGAGACTCCCATAATTTTCAACAGATGAGGTTCAAGTTGGATAGCCAAGATGATGCAACCAGACAAGCTTGCACCCATGTTTTCAAGTCTGCTCTGCGATAGTATTGGTATAACTTGAGGAAAACTCACTTTGAAGGCAAGGCTAACAGTGAACTTTCCCAAACATCTCCAGTGGAAAATATATCGGATGAAGACTGGAGGGGCCTTGTTAAACACTCGGTCCGATCCAAGTATCGGTACATTATATATATGTGCTCGAGATCACATGTTGAAGTCCTATTTATGCATGTGTCACACAAATCTATCTTCTTGTAGGTGAACTATTCAAAGAACAAGGCCAACCGTCTTTAAAGTGAAATTCCAACAGACAGCGGTGATCTCGTAGCTATATTGCACAATCGCGAGGCTCTTGTAATTAGCTGTTGTTTCACTCTTTTCGCTTGTACCATATTATCAGATCTATATTGACTTGTTCAAATGTAGAGGAAAGCCCGCAAGGACCAAAAAGTACCTGAACCAAATGTTGTGGAAATCTTCAAGGACTGTCACACCATCAAGAAGAAGGGCATGACTACACCGACCAAAGCCGCTGTTGTAAGTCCTTAATCCTCATGCCTTTTAACTACTACTTACTCGACTTGTGCCTTGAACTACATGGTTTGCAACCAATGTCTATTACTCTTTTCAATTTTATACACAATTGTCTTAGCGTATAATTGCACCTTACAAGGTTTAAAAGAGAGGAGTGATGTTCCTTTGATCTTGACCCGTAATCTAGTTCCGTCTTGGACTTGCCCACACAATGTTACAATTGCTGTTTATGCATTCTTAGTTGTTTTGTGATATGAATGATGTCATACTATGCTTACCGTATTATAAACTTCGTCTCTTTATCCTTAGCCCTCAATACAATGTGAAGAAATAGACAATACATTAGCGATGGTACATGGTCATATGTTTGGAACCTGGTTTTAATATGTACTTTGCAATAAAATACAACTAATATTTTACATGGGTTCACCAGAATAAGTTCTGTATGTAGACCAAAGCTATTTTCTTTGGTTTTAATGCCTCCTTAATATCTTCTGTTCTGGTACTAGTAATGTAAATCCTCAACTTTTCAGCGAGCTATGGAAAAAATGGTGGAACCGCCACCTTCTGAAGGTGGCGAGGCAACTATAACCGCAATGTCAGCTCTTGCTGCAGTGGGTCAGTACCTGTCCAATAACAGTGCCAAAAGCACGTTCCTGCGTAATACTGGGTTGGTTGTTAAGGCAATATCGTTCAAACTGCCTCATGATCAAGATATGAAAGCTCAAAGCAATGTTGTATCTGCGCTCCAGACACAAGTCCATTCCCTAACAGAGGCCCTTTGTGAAACAAGGAGAAACATTGCTCAATGTCGTCAAGATATGCATGGTTTTGAAACAGACTATCAGACATTTGCTATGTTGTTCAGGAGCCTAGGGGAAATGAAGGCGAGGGTTATGGTGCTCCATCGGACAATACAACATGTAAACGTAACTGTCAGGTCAAATGAACTAAGCTTCTGAACTTCTTGTGGTGCATTTATCTGCTAGACTGTTAAGTTTTATGCCAACCTTCCTTTTGTTATATAGTTGTAATTTGTTTTGGTGCGATACAAAATTTATTCTTAACGTGCAGCCACCGGCTGAAGAAACAGCAAGCCATTTTTGTATAGTGTAGGGTGTTCCCTATATTTGCACTGGTGGCGATCTTTGATGCCGAGTGGATGTAATCTGTGCAATCGCCTTTAATAGCCTAGCGTTAGTTTCGCCTTATTTATTTCCTAGTCTTCTTTTCCCTGGTTTGCTAGTGGCAAGAACTACCATGGGCCATATACGGGCCGTAGGGATCCATGGGTCTCCTACGGCCGTCGATAAATGGGCTCAGAATCGGTGGGCCTCGAGCCGTCGATAAATGGGCCTATAATCGGTGGGCCTCGGGCGTCGGATAAATGGGTCTACATGGGCGTGTCGGGCGTGGTTGGTATCGGCCCAACACGGTAACGGGCGTTAACAGGCCGTAGGACTGCTAAGGCTTAATTCTGTCACAGGCATAACGGGTCGTTAATGGGCGTAATATAGGACGGAACTGGAAACGCGCCAGCGGGTTAATAGGCCAAAAACGGGCCGAGTCTTGCCATGGGCCGAATTTGGCCCATTAGGGTAACATGCCAGTAACGGGCCGACTCTTTCCATGCCGAATTTGGCCCATTTGGGGAACATGCCAGTAACGGGCCGACTCTTGCCATGGGCTGAATTTGGCCCATTAGGGGAACAGGCCAGTAACGGGCCGGAAGTAATCGAGGGCCGAAAAGGAGCCCAAGAACGTATGGGCTGTTAATAGGCCGAAAGCTAACACGGGCTGGAAACGGCCCATGTAAATCACGGGCCGTTAACGGGTACAAAGAAAATAACTGTTCATTATGGGCTAGAGTCACCGTGGGCCGGTAAAGGGCCAAAAGATACGAATGCCTCATATGGGCCGAAAGACGTCGTGGGCCATACATGGGCCGAAAGTGAAATTGGCTGGTGTTATATTCGACGGCCCACATGATGTTGTCGAGCCGATTTCCTTTAGGGCCTAACGGGCTGTGAGTTAACGGGCCATAAAATGGGCTATTTGCGAAGAGACCGTTAATAGGCTTTTCATGGGCCATCTCGTTAACTTTTGACCAAGTCAAACGGGCCGGCTTTGTAAGCTAAATGGGCCAGTGGTGGGCCGTGGCACGTGTCGACATATCATAGGCGCCTATCTGACCCACTGACGAGCTGACACGTGTTTCGTCCGGCCAATAAGAATTTTACACGTGGAAATTTCCTATTGGTCGGGGCTGTTAACAGGTTATCAGATCCAAACCCGCCCCGATAGCTTAACGGCGTTCCGTTACGGTGAAGGCCACGTGTCGGTCACCCTTGACGAAAGCACATCTGTGACGCGTGATTTATCGTCATGGAAGTGGACACTTCCGTGATAATAATTTTGGTAATGTCATGGAACACTTCTACGACAACACAGGTATGACTATCTTGATTCTGTCATAAAATCGTCATGGATGTACATGCATGACAAAAAACGCGACCTACTGTGACAAACACGTATCATCACGGAAGTGTATTTTTTGTAGTGACTAGCGTCAGGTGGAATTCGTCAATTATTGGGTCAAGGACCAATGCGGCTAACCCGCCATGATGGATACTGGTCGGATGATCCCGTCGAGCAAAAGTGATCGGGCATGATGACCATGGATTAAATTTTGGGGCCACTGGCTCTATCACGTAGACGTCCCTGAGAACGCGCTTGCGCTCCCTCTTGGGGATGTGTGTAGCATATATCATGTTCACCGATTTGACCTGGGGGGGGGGGGACTTCTTTTGTCCCCCTGTGCTTGGTTGCTGGGGCTCCTCGTCATCGTCCTTGCTTTGCGATC
The DNA here is from genome assembly GCA_021605205.1 of Aegilops longissima. Taxonomy (NCBI): domain Eukaryota; kingdom Viridiplantae; phylum Streptophyta; class Magnoliopsida; order Poales; family Poaceae; genus Aegilops; species Aegilops longissima. The sequence goes on from CM038680.1 coordinate 427,291,481, forward strand.
CCTTTTCTTTGTTCTCGGCATTTAACTTGCCTGCCTGTTTAAAAACCCAACAATCTTTGTTGGTATGATTGGCTGGTTTATCAGGGGTGCCATGGATTTGGCACGGACGATCGAGTATGCGGTCCAAGCTTGATGGTCCCTGGTTGTTTATTTTATATGGCTTTTCCGCTGACCGGACTTGGAACCACTGAATTCGGCATTGACTGTCGTGTCATCGGTGTTGTCACCGTTACTTCGGCGTTTGTGTCTGCTGCGGCGGAGCTTGCCGTTGCTATTTTTGGCCTCAGAGGTGTCCGTGTCACTTGCTGTATTTTTGCTACGGGCCAGCCAACTATCCTCCCCTGCACAGAAGCGGGTCATGAGTGTTGTGAGGGCTGCCATGGATTTTGGCTTTTCCTGGCCGAGGTGGCGGGCGAGCCATTCGTCACGGATGCTATGTTTAAAGGCCGCTAGGGCTTCGGCATCCGGACAGTCGACGATATGGTTCTTTTTAGTTAGGAATCTAGTCCAGAATTTCCTGGCTGACTCTCCGGGTTGTTGGACTATGTGACTTAAGTCATCGGCGTCTGGTGGCCGGACATAAGTACCTTGGAAGTTGTCAAGGAAAGCTTCTTCCAAGTCCTCCCAGCTGCCAATAGAATTTTCAGGCAGACTGTTTAGCCAGTGCCGAGCTGGCCCTTTGAGTTTTAGTGGAAGGTATTTGATGGCGTGAAGATCATCCCCGCGGGCCATGTGGATGTGGAGAATAAAATCCTCGATCCATACCGCGCGATCGGTTGTTCCATCGTATGATTCGATGTTTACGGGTTTGAACCCTTCTGGGAATTCATGATCCATTACTTCGTCAGTGAAGCAAAGAGGGTGTGCGGTGCCTCTATATCGGGTCGCATCACGACGTAGCTCCGATGGAGTCCGTCTGCAGTTTTCGGCCCGGGCGTGACTAGGTTTGTCACGTCCGAATAGATAGTCGTCTTCGCGTGTCAAGACACGTCCTCGCGATCCGTAGATCGATCTTGTATGTCCTGCTCTACTGTCCAGGTCTTGACGAAGGTCATATGTATAGCCCCGAGCTGTCTTATCCCTGCCTTTACGGTGAGGTGGGACAGTCTGGTTTTCGGCTCGAGTTGCCGTTTTATCCCGACCGCGCGGTGGCCGATCAACAGCATTGCGTGATGCTGGTGCGGGCTCTGATAAGTTTTGGCTGGGCGTTTAAGGCCGTATTCCTCGGCTGCCAGGACACCGGTCCATCTATCATTGAGCAGGTCTTGATCAGCTTGAAGCTGATGCTGCTTCTTTTTCAGGCTCCTCGCAGTGGCTATTAGCCGAAGCTTAAAGCACTCTTGCTCGAGAGGTTCCTCAGGCACGATGAAGTATTCGTTGCCGAGGCTCACCTCCTCCTCGGAGAGCGGAAGATAACAACCATCCTTCGAGTCTTCTTCTATGGCCTGTTCGTCAGGGCTGACTTGCCCATCTTCCTTATTGTCTTGTTCGGCAGTTTGTTCATCGGGTTCTTCTGTGTCTTTGGCACAATCCGGAGTGTTGTCGTCTCCTGTGCCGGTGTTGCTGTCTCTGCTGCGGCGCGACTTAGAGCGGCGCCGCTGACGCCGGTGCTTTGCTTTTGTCTTAGGAGGGTCCTCCTTCGCTGGGTTTTCCTTGTCATCACCGCTATTATTTTTTGGTGCATCTACCATGTATACGTCATATGAGGAAGTGGCCGTCCATCTCTAGTAAACGACGGGTTTTAGGCCTCCTCGTCTCGAGCATCGTCGTCCATACTGTCGATGTCTTCGGAGTCGTAATCGAGCGTGTCAGTTAGGTCTTCGACAGTGGCTATGAAGTGGGCGGTGTATGGGAAACAAAATTCTCCATCATCCGCCTCCAGCTCAAACCGGATATAATTTGGCTAAGAGTCCTCCGCTAGAGATATATTCTTTAACGAGTTTAGCACATCGCCTAAAGGTGAGTGCTGGAAGATGTCCGCGACGCTGAATTCGGCGATCGAATATGCGGACGCACATGGCTCGAAACTTATAGCTGGAAACGAGTCCGAGGTTTCGATGACACAGGCCTCACTCGAGGTTAAGTCTATGTGCGGCTCCAACGCCGCAGAGTCTGTGGCCTCCGTGGTGGGGTTGAATGGATGGCGCGATCTGCTCCGGATCTAAGGCCAGAGCGGTTATAGGTGCGATTTCCTGAGTGTGGTTCGATGACAGATTTAAGTCATCCTCATCGTGTCGACGGGGCGCGACTGCCGCGGTCCCGAATCCGTCGAAGGTCAAGTCACCACGGATGCCCGTGGTGTAGTTCAAGCTCCCGAATCGACACGATGGCTGTGTGCGAGTCGATCTGCTCGGTACCGCCAAGCGAAGTTGGCCCACAAAGTCGAAGCCGCCAAACACAAAGATTTGTCCGGGGAGGAAGGTTTCCCCTTGGACAACATCGTTGTCGATGATTGAAGGGGCCATCAAACCTTTTGGGGACAACATAGTGGAACTCTCAATGAAAGCATCAATGTCGGTGTCAAAACCGGCGGATCTCAGGTAGGGGGTCCTGAACTGTGCGTCTAAGGTCGATGGTAACAGGAGACAGGGGACACAATGTTTACCTAGGTTCGGGCCCTCTCTATGGAGGTAATGTTGGGGAACGTAGTAATTTCAAAAATTTTCCTACGATCACGCAAGACCATGGTGATGGCATAGCAACGAGAGGATAGAGTATCCGCCCACGCCCTCGTGAGACCGAAAGCGAAGCGTTATAACAACGCTGTTGATGTAGTCGCACTTCTTCCCGATCCAACCGATCCAAGTACCGAGCGTCGGCACCTCCGAGTTCTGCACACGTTCAGCTCGATGGCGTCCCTCGAACTCCGATCCAGCCGAGTGTTGAGGAGAGTTTCGTCGAGACGACGGCGTGGTGACGATGATGATGTTCCACCGACGCAGGCTTTCGCCTAAGCTCCGCTACGGTATGATCGAGGTGTAATCTGGTGGAAGGGGCACCGCACACGGCTAAGGAACGATCTAATCGATCAACTTGTGTGTCATGGGGTGCCCTTGCCCTCATATATAAAGGAGGGAAGGGAGGGCTGGCCGGCCAGAGGGAGGCGCACCAGGGTGTCCTACTCCTACTAGGAGTAGGATTCCCCCAAATCCTAGTCCAACTAGGGTTTGACCAAGGGAGAGGGAGAGAGAGCCACCCCTCTCCTAATCCTAATAGGACTAGGGAAGGGGAAGGCTGCGCCAGCTATAGGGCCCCTTTCTCTTTCCCACTAAGGCCCATCAAGGCCCATTGACCCCCGGGGTTCCAGTAACCCCTGTACTCGGTAAAATTCCCAATTTCACCCGGAGTGATTCCGAGTCCAAACATAGGCTTCCAATATATCAATCTTTATGTCTCGACCATTTCGAGACTCCTCGTCATGTCCGTGATCTCATCCGGGACTCAACAACCTTCGTACATCAACATCATAAAACTCATAGTAACATCGCCATCGAAGCGTTAAGCGTGCGGACCCTACGGGTTCGAGAACTATGTAGACATGACCGAGACACCTCTCGGTCAATAACCAATAGCGGACCTGGATGCCCATATTGGTTCCTACATATTCTACGAAGATCTTTATCGGTCGAGACCGCATAACAACATACGTTGTTCCTTTGTCATCGGTATGTTACTTGCCCGAGATTCGATCGTCGGTATCAATACCTAGTTCAATCTCGCATCTTGGCAAGTCTCTTTTCTCGTTCCGTAATACATCATCTCATAACTAACTCATTAGTTACAATGCTTGCAAGGCTTAGGTGATGAGCATTACCGAGAGGGCCCAGAGATACCTCTCCGACAATCGGAGTGACAAATCCTAATCTCAAATATGCCAACCCAACATGTACCTTCGAGACACCTGTAATGTACCTTTATAATCACCCATTCGTTGTGGACGTTTGGTAGCACCCAAAGTGTTCCTCGGCAAACGGGAGTTGCATAATCTCATAGTCATAGGAACATGTATAAGTCATGAAGAAAAGCACTAGCAACAAACTATACGATCAGGTGCTATGCTAATGGAATGGGTCATGTCAATCAGATCATTCAACCAATGATGTGATCCCATTAATCAAATAACAACTCCTTGTTCATGGTTAGGAAACATAACCATCTTTGATTAACGAGCTAGTCAAGTAGAGGCATACTAGTGACACTCTGAGGTTTATGTATTCACACATGTATTATGTTTCCGGTTAATACAATTCTAGCATGAATAATAAACATTTATCATGATATAAGGAAATAAATAATAACATTTATTATTGCCTCTAGGGCATATTTCCTTCATCCTCCCACTTGCACTAGAGTCAATAATCTAGATTACACAAAGAATGATTCTAACACCCATGGAGTCTTGGTGCTGATCATGTTTTGCTCGTGGAAGAGGCTTAGTCAACGGTCTCGCAACATTCAGATCCGTATGTATCTTGCATATCTCTATGTCTCCCACCGGACCAAATCCGGATGGAGTTGAAGCGTCTTTTGATGTGCTTGGTTCTCTTGTGAAATCTGGATTCCTTTGCCAAGGCAATTGCACCAAGATTGTCACAAAAGATTTTCATTGGACCCGATACACTAGGTACAACACCTAGATCGGTTATGAACTCCTTCATCCGCACTCCTTCATTAGCTGCTTCCAAGCAGCTATGTACTCAGCTTCACATGTAGATCCCGAACGACGCTTTGTTTGGAACTGCACCAACCGACAGCTCCACCGCTTAATGTAAATCGTATCCGGTTTGCGATTTAGAATCGTCCGGATCGAGTGTCAAAGCTTGCATCGACGTAACTGCCATTTACTGACGAGCTCTTTGTCACCGCCATAAATGAGAAACATATCCTTAGTTCTTCTCAAGTACTTAAGGATGTTCTTGACCGCTGTCGATGATCCACTCTGGATTACTTTGGTACCTGCCTGCTAAACTTACAAAGAAGGCACACATCAGGTCTGGTACACAGCATTGCATACATGATAGAGCCTATGGCTGAAGCATAGGAACATCTTTCATTTTCTCTCTATCTTCTGCGGTGGTCGGGCATTGAGTCTTACTCAACTTCACACCTTGTAATACCGGCAAGAACCCTTTCTTTGCCTCGATCCATTTTGAACTTTTTCAAAACTTTATCAAGGTATGTGCTTTGTGAAAGTCCTATTAAGCGTCTTGATCTATCTCTATAGATCTTAATGCCCAATATGTAAGCAGCTTCACCGAGGTCTTTCATCGAAAAACTTTTATTCAAGTATCCCTTTATGCTATCCAGAATTCTATATCATTTCCGATCAATAATATGTCATCCACATATAATATCGAAATGCTACAGAGCTCCCACTCACTTTCTTGTAAATACAGCTTCTCCAAAAGTCTCAGATAAACCCAAATGCTTTGATCACACTATCAAAACGTTTATTCCAACTCCGAGAGGCTTGCACCAGTCCATAAATGGATCGCCGGAGCTTGCACACTTTGTTAGCTCCCTTGGATCGACAAAACCTTCTGGTTGCATCATATACAACTCTTCTTCCGTAAATCCATTCAGAATGCAGTTTTAACATCCATTTGCCAAATTTCATAATCATAAAATGCGCAATTGCTAACATGATTCGGACGGACTTAAGCATCGCTTCGGGTGAGAAGGTCTCATCGTAGTCAATCCCTTGAACTTGTCGAAAACCTTTTGCAACAAGTCGAGCTTTATAGACGATAACATTACCATCAGCGTCGGTCTTCTTCTTGAAGATCCATTTATTCTCAATTGCTTGCCGATCATCGGGCAAGTCAACCAAAGTCCACACTTTGTTCTCATACATGGATCCCATCTCAGATTTCATGGCCTCAAGCCATTTTGTGGAATCTGGGCTCACCATCGCTTCTTCATAGTTCGTAGGTTCATCATGTTCCAATAACATGACTTCCAAAACAGGATTACCGTACCACTCAGTGCGGATCTTGCTCTGGTTGATCTCTGAAGTTCTGAGAAACTTGATCTGAAGTTTCATGATCATCATCATTAGCTTCCTCCCTATTTGGTGTAGGTGTCACGAAACTGTTTTCGTGATGTACTACTTCTCAATAAGGGAGTAGATACAGATTATCTCATCAAGTTCTACTTTCCTCCCACTCACTTCTTTAGAGAGAAACTCCTTCTCTAGAAAGTTTCCAATTTAGCAACAAAAATCTTGCCTTCGGATCTGTGATAGAAGGTGTACCCAACTGTCTCCTTTGGGTATCCTATGAAGACACATTCGATTTGGGTTCGAGCTTATCAGGTTGAAGCTTTTCACATAAGCATCGCAGCCCCAAACTTTCAAAACGACAACTTTGGTTTCTTGCCAAACCACAGTTCATAAGGCGTCGTTTCAACGGATTTAGATGGTGCCCTATTTAAAGTGAATGTAGCCGCCTCTAAAGCATAACCCCAAAACGATAGCGGTAAATCAGTAAGAGACATCATAGATCGCACCATATCTAATAAAGTACGATTCGACGTTCGGACACACCATTACGTTGTGGTGTTCGGTGGCGTAAGTTGCGAAACTATTCGCATTGTTTCAAATGTAGGCCAAACTCAGAACTCAAATATTCTCCTCCACGATCAGATCGTAGAAACTTTATTTTCTTGTTACGATGATTTTCCACTTCACTCTGAAATTCTTTGAACTTTTCAAATGTTTCAGACTTGTGTTTCATTAAGTAGATATACCCATATCTGCTCAAATCATCTGTGAAGGTGAGAAAATAACGATATCCGCCACGAGCCTCAACATTCATTGGACCACATACATCGGTATGTATGATTTCCAATAAATCTGTTGCTCTCTCCATAGTTCCGAGAACGGTGTTTTAGTCATCTTGCCCATAAGGCACGGTTCGCAAGTGCCAAGTGATTCATAATCAAGTGACTCCAAAAGTCCATCAAGATGGAGTTTCTTCATGCGTTTACACCGATATGACCTAAACGGCAAGTGCCACAAATAAGTTGCACCATCATTATCAACTCTGCATCTTTTGGTTTCAACATTATGAATATGTGTATCACTACTATCAAGATTAAGTAAAACAAACCATTCTTCAATGGTGCATGACCATAAAAGATATTATTCATATAAATAGAACAACCATTATTCTCTCGATTTAAATGAATAACCGTCTCGCATCAAACAAGATCCAGATATAATGTTCATGCTCAACGATGGTACTAAATAACAATTATTTAGGTCTAATACTAATCCGAAGGTAGATGTAGAGGTAGCGTGCGATTGCGATCACATCGACTTTGGAACCATTTCCCACGCGCATCGTCACCTCGTCCTTAGCCAATCTTCGCTAATCCGTAGCCCTGTTTCGAGTTGCAAATATTAGCAATGTAACCAAGATCAAATACCAGTGCTATCGCGAGTATTAGTAAGGTACACATCAATAACAAGTATATCACATATACCTTTGTTAACCTTGCCATCCTTCTTATCCGCCAAATACTTGGGGCAGTTCCGCTTCGGTGACCAGCCTGCTTGCAATAGAAGCACTCGCTTTCGGCTTAGGACCAGACTTGGGTTTCTTCTCTTGATCAGCAACTTGCTTGCTGCTCTTTTGAAGTTTCCTTTTCTTTCCTTTGCCCTTTTCTTGAAACTAGTGGTTTTGTTAACCATCAACACTTGATGCTCCTTTTGATTTCTACCTCCGCTGCTTTCAAAGATCGCCAAGAGCTCGGGCATAGTTTTGGTCATCCCTTGCATATTATAGTTCATCACGAAGCTCTTGTAGCTTGGTGGCGTGATTGGAGAATTACATCAATGACGCAATCATCCGGAAGATTAACTCCCGCTTGAATCAAGTGATTGTTATATCCGGACATTACGAGTATATGCTCACCGATGTAACCATTCTCCTCCATCTTACAGCTATAGAACTTATTGGAGACTTCATATCTCTCAATCCGGGCATTCGCTTGGAATATTAACTTCAACTCCTGGAACATCTCATATGCTCCATGGTGTTCAAAACGACGTTGAAGTCCCGGTTCTAAGCCGTAAAGCATGGCACACTCGAACTATAGAGTAGTCATCAGCTTTGCTTTGCCAGACGTTCACAACTTCTAGCGCAGCCCTTGCACCAGGCCTGGCACCTAACGGTGCTTCCAGGCGTAATTCTTCCGCAGCAATAAGGATAATCCTCAAATACGGACCCAGTCCGTGTAATTGCTACCATCATCTTTCAACTTTGCTTTCTCAAGGAACGCATTAAAATTCAACGGAACAACAGCCACGAGCCATCTATCTACACATCATAGACAAGCAAGATACTATCGGTACTAAGTTCATGATAAATTTAAGTTCAATTAATCATATTACTTAAGAACTCCCACTTAGAAAAATATCCTCCAATTCTCTAAGTGATTGCGTGATCCATTTCAACTACACCATGACCGATCATCACGTGTGATGGAGTAGTTTCAATGGTGAACATCAATATGTTGATCATATCTACTATATGATTCACGCCGACCTTCGGTCTCCGTGTTCGAGGTCATATCTTATATGCATAGCTCGTCAAGTATAACCTGAGTATTCGCGTGTGCAACTGTTTTGCACCCGTTGTATTTGAGCGTAGAGCCTATCACACCCGATCATCACGTGGTGTCTCAAACGAAGAACTTTCGCAGCGGTGCATACTCGGGAGAACACTTCTTGATAATTTAGTAAGGGATCATCTTATAATGCTACCGTCAATCAAAGCAAAATAAGATGCATAAAGGATTAACATCACATGCAATCAATATAAGTGATATGATATGGCCATCATCATCTTGTGCTTGTGATCTCCATCTCCAAGCACCGTCATGATCACCATCGTCACCGGTAGCGACACCTTGATCTCCATCGTAGCATCGTTGTCGTCTCGCCAACTATTGCTTCTCGACTATCGCTACTCCTTAGTGATAAAGTAAAGCAATTACATGGCGTTGCATCTCATACAATAAGCGACAACCATATGGCTCCTGCCGATTGCCGATAACTCGGTTACAAAACATGATCATCTCATACAATAAAATATAGCATCACGTCTTGACCATATCACATCACAACATGCCCTGCAAAAACAAGTTAGGCGTCCTCTACTTTGTTGTTGCAAGTTTTACGTGGCTGCTACGGGCTGAGCAAGAACCGTTTTACCTCGCATCAAAACCACAACGATACTTCGTCAAATAGACTCGTTTTAACCTTCTCAAGGACGGGCGTAGCCACACTCGTTCAACTAAAGTGAGAGAGACAGACACCCGCCACCACCTTTAAGCAACGAGTGCTCACAGCGGTGAAACCAGTCTCGCGTAAGCGTCTGGCGTAATGTCGGTCCGGCCGCTTCATCTCACAATACCGCTGAACCAAAGTATGACATGCTGGTAGGTAGTATGACTTGTATCGCCCACAACTCACTTGTGTTCTACTCGTGCATATGACATCAACGCATAAAACCAGGCTCGATACCACTTTGTTGGGGAACGTAGTAATTTCAAAAATTTTCCTACGATCACGCAAGACCATGGTGATGGCATAGCAACGAGAGGATAGAGTATCCGTCCACGTACCCTCGTGAGACCGAAAGCGAAGCGTTATAACAACGCGGTTGATGTAGTCGTACTTCTTCCCGATCCAACCGATCCAAGTACCGAGCGTCGGCACCTCCGAGTTCGCACACGTTCAGCTCGATGGCGTCCCTCGAACTCCGATCCAGCCGAGTGTTGAGGAGAGTTTCACAAGACCTGACGGCGTGGTGACGATGATGATGTTCCACCGACGCAGGCTTCGCCTAAGCTCCGCTACGGTATGATCGAGGTGTAATCTGGTGGAAGGGGCACCGCACACGGCTAAGGAACGATCTAATCGATCAACTTGTGTGTCATGGGGTGCCCTTGCCCTCAGATATAAAGGAGGAAGGGAGGGCTGGCCGGCCAGGAGGGAGGCGCACGGTGTCCTACTCCTACTAGGAGTAGGATTCCCCCAAATCCTAGTCCAACTAGGGTTTGACCAAGGGAGAGGGAGAGAGGCGCCACCCCTTCTCCTAATCCTAATAGGACTAGGGAAGGGGAAGGCTGCGCCAGCTATAGGGCCCCTTTTCTCTTTCCCACTAAGGCCCATCAAGGCCCATTGACCCCCGGGGGTTCCGTAACCCGGTACTCGATAAAATTCCCAATTTCACCCGGAGTGATTCGGAGTCAAACATAGGCTTCCAATATATCAATCTTTATGTCTCGACCATTTGAGACTCCTCGTCATGTCCGTGATCTCATCCGGGACTCGAACAACCTTCGGTACATCAACATCATAAAACTCATAGTAACTGCCATCGAAGCGTTAAGCGTGCGGACCCTACGGGTTCGAGAACTATGTAGACATGACCGAGACACCTCTCGGTCAATAACCAATAGCGGACCTGGATGCCCATATTGGTTCCTACATATTCTACGAAGATCTTTATCGGTCGGACCGCATAACAACATCGTTGTTCCCTTTGTCATCGGTATGTTACTTGCCCGAGATTCGATCGTCGGTATCAATACCTAGTTCAATCTCGTTCTTGGCAAGTCTCTTTTCTCGTTCCGTAATACATCATCTCATAACTAACTCATTAGTTACAATGCTTGCAAGGCTTAGGTGATGAGCATTACCGAGAGGGCCAGAGATACCTCTCCGACAATCGGAGTGACAAATCCTAATCTCGAAATATGCCAACCCAACATGTACCTTCGAGACACCTGTAATGTACCTTTATAATCACCCGATTCGTTGTGACGTTTGGTAGCACCCAAAGTGTTCCTCGGGCAAGCGGGAGTTGCATAATCTCATAGTCATAGGAACATGTATAAGTCATGAAGAAAAGCACTAGCAACAAACTATACGATCAAAAGCTATGCTAATGGAATGGGTCATGTCAATCAGATCATTCAACCAATGATGTGATCCCATTAATCAAATAACAACTCCTTGTTCATGGTTAGGAAACATAACCATCTTTGATCAACGAGCTAGTCAAGTAGAGGCATACTAGTGACACTCTGTAGGTTTATGTATTCACACATGTATTATGTTTCCGGTTAATACAATTCTAGCATGAATAATAAACATTTATCATGATATAAGGAAATAAATAATAACATTTATTATTGCCTCTAGGGCATATTTCCTTCAGGTAATACCCTACTTCCTGCTTGATTTGATCTTGATGAATATGAGTATTACAAGAGTTGATCTACCACGAGATCGTAATGGCTAAACCCTAGAAGTCTAGCCTGTATGACTATCGTAATGAGTCTCTCCCTCCGGACTAAGTCCTCCGGTTTATATAGACACCGGGAGGATCTAGTGTTACACAAGGTCGGTTATAGAGAAAGGAATCTACATATTTGATCACCAAGCTTGCCTTCCACGCCAAGGAGAGTCCCATCCGGACACCGGTAGAGTCTTCGGTCTTTGTATCTTCTCAGCCCATCAGTTCAACCCACAACTAACATGCCGGACGTTCGAGGTCCCCTTAGTCCAGGACTCCCTCAGTCCCTTCCCTAATGGAGGGCCATGCCGGGGCCCAACCTCGTGAGTTCTTCATCAGGCTGCACCGGCCAGCGCGCCGATGTCTTCATCTCCCTACTCCATTTGCTCGGCAAATGGAGCTTGACCCGCCACAGACTCTGAGATTGCATATGAGGGGCTGCGGGAATGGCGGCACACGTGTTGATGTCGATTTTCCCGCCCCTCACGTCATGTATCTTCGCCGCGGATGGAAGACCTTTGCTCGTATCCACAGCCTGACGGCGGGGCTCGTTCTCTATTTCAAATTAATGGAGAACGGCCTGCTCTCCGTGAAGGTCTTTGGAGACTTTGGAACTCGCCTAAAGTGCTGCATGGAGAGCTCCTCCGATGACGAAGATTCTTCCTCAAGCGGGAGTGACGAGGAGGACAGCGACATCGACGAAGATGGTAGAGGGTGGGATGATAAGGGGTCCAACTAGGCGTCGGGCACATCGTTCCTGGGCGACGCCGGCAACACCATTATCTGCATCGCCATCGCCTTGAACTTCTCGGGGTCATCGCCTTGGGCGGCTTGCGTTGGAGGGACGGGGAAGTCGGAGAACGCGGGTGGCGGGCCGTCAAGTCAGAGTACGTGGGCGCCGACGCCTTCATCACGTATTGGCGGGTCGCTGCCTTGTCTTCCAGCTCTTCCTCCGGCACCGTCATCACCGGCCTCCTTCCGGACGATCGCTGATATGTTCTCTTGGCGTCTTCTGCTGCTCGTACCTCGCCTAGGCGCTCCTTTTTCCCTTCTGCCATCTTGTTCCATTTCCTGAGGAGAGGGACAAGAAAGGGATTACGGGCATCTTATCTCTTATTAGTTCGTAAGCCTGCGGGCCTTTGTAAGATTTAAATCTTGTAACCCCCCTGCTCATGTATGCATTTCGTACGAATTGTACTTGTTAGCAACGTATTAATGAGGAGAAGGGTGTTTGCCGGGTTTTGTTTGCGCGTGGGCAAGGGCCACACCAAGGAACAAGTCCTTGTTATCTAAAGATAAACACTATACCCTGGCAACAGGTCTTGCCGTCTTCCTACTCTATAGCTCGGTTACACTCACGCCCTTGGCGAAGGTAGGGGCCGAGCAGGATTAGGCCCTTTGCTCATCCTCTTCCCATCACACTACAACCACGTTCCAGCCCGAAGTAATTTTCGGACACGGGACAGAGGGAGCAAGATGGTATGAGAGCGAGCAAAGTCTTGCACGTTCAAGTTTCATACGGAAGCACAGAGTGGGGAAAAAAGACTTATCTGATGTCGCAGCCCCCGGGAACGTTGGCTTGCCGTGGCCGAATCCTTAGACCTGCATCCCCCGGCAACCTTGGCTTTTCGGGGTCGGGGCGTCGGTCTGTTCTCTTTCTTCCCAAATAGCTCAGCAGAAAATGTCCATGCACCCTAGCATGCATGCTAAAACTTAGGGTGCCAGCGCTTCATTTATTTATGCTCAGGTTCTGCGCATGGCTTTGTACAAAGGGTTATATGCCTTGCCGGCAAGGCTTGCACAAAAGGTGGTTTGCCGAGGAGCCCGACAACCGCGCCTTATGGGTAAAACTTGCGAAGATGTTCGATGTTCCAGGAGTTGCTCACTGGAATATCATCTTCGGTCTCCAGGCGGACTACGCCGGGCCTGATGACTCATATAACCCGATAAGGGCCTTCCCACTTCAGCGTCAACTTGTTGGAATTCTTGGTCGACTAAACGTGCCAAAGAACAAGGTTGCCTTCCTAAAAGTTTCGGGCATGAACCTTGCGGCTATGGTAGCGGCGCAAGGCTTGCTGGTAGCGTGCTGCTCGCACAGCGGCCCGAAGACGATCTTCGTCAAGGAGCATTGCATCATCGTGCCGCAATTGCTCTTTCTCAAGCTCGTCATAAGCGAGCACTCGAGCTGACCCGTATGTGAGTTTCGTGGGGAGAACTGCTTCTGCCCCGTATACCAGGGCAAAGGGTGTCTGGCCGGTGGCTCGATTTGGCATCATTCTGATCGACCAAAGAACCGCCGGCAACTCATCAATCCAGCGTCTTCCGCACTTGTGAAGCCTGTCAAAAGTTCTTGTCCGGAGGCCTCGCAATACTCCAGCGTTCGCCCTCTCAGCTTGGCCGTTGCTTCGTGGGTGTGCGACAAAAGTGAAACAGACCTTGTTGCCGAGGTCTTGGATGTATTGCATGAAGGCGCGGCTTGTGAACTGCGTGCCGTTTCGGTGATGACTCTATTTGGCACACCAAAACGGCAGACTAGTCCGTGGAAGAATTTGACGACCGACTGTGCTGTCACCTTTCTCACCGCCTCCACCTCCGGCCACTTTGTGAACTTGTCGATTGCAACGTACAAGAACTCAAAGCCTCCGACGGCACGGGGGAAAGGGCCCAGTATGTGGAGCCCCCAGACCGAGAATGGCCAGGAGAGAGGGATTGTTTGAAGGGTTTGAGCTGGTTGATGAAGCTTCTTCGAATAGAACTGACACGCTTCACACTTGGTTACTAGTGCCGTTGCATCCTGGAGGGCAGTGGGCCAGAAGAAACCTTGCCGGAATGCTTTGCTGGCAAGGGCCCTCGACCCTATGTGCGAGCCACATATGCCTTCGTGTATCTCCGCCAATAGCTCCAGTCCTTCCTCCCGGGGAATGCACTTCAATTTCACACCGTTTGGCCTTTTCTGTTTAGAACATTGCCAATGAACTGGTACATGGCAGACCGACGGGCTACTTTCTCTGCTTCTTCCTGCTCCTCAAGAAGTTCCCCTGTTTGGAGGAATCGGACGGTAAGCTGCGCCCATGACGGAGCCTGAGGCTCGACGGCAAGGGCCAAAGGCACCTCTTCTGCCATGGGAGCGGCTATCTCTACGGCCAGGGCTTCTTGTCCTGCCGGAGTCTGTCGCTGTCCCATGGCAGGCTCAGTATTCGCGGCAACATCTTTGCCGGCGGCTCCTGGGAGCTTGGCGGGAAAGTACTTGCCAGGGCCATATTTCCTCCGCTTGTTCTGCTCTGTCGATGGTTCAACGGATGGTTGAGTTAACCGAAGCACAAAGGTAACTGGTTCCACAGGTAGATTGAGGGCAGCGCGCTTCGACAGGTAGTCAGCAATGTCGTTCTCCATTCGGGGAATGTGCTCCGCTTGTATGCCATTAAAGCGCTCCTCTAGCTTTCTCACCTCATCTATGCAGGCCTCCGTCAACGGGCTTTGATAATCTTCGTTAACTTGCTTGACGACAAGTTGTGAATCACCCCTGACGATGAGCTTCTTGATCCCGAGGTCTGCCGCGATCCTGAAACCGGCAAGAAACCCCTCGTATTCAGCAGTGTTGTTCGTTGACATCTCCCTGGGAAAGTGCATCTGGATTACATACTTGAGGTGCTCTCCGGTGGATGCAACAAGTAGCACACCAGCACCGACACCTTGTAGTGAAAAAGCCCCATCAAAGTACATAATCCAGTTGCGACTCATTTCCTTGCCGGGGAAAGTGGTCTCCTGGACCTCTTCGTCGGGCGTTGGGGTCCATTCTGCATTGAACTCCGCCAAGACTCTACTCTGGATTGTCAAAGTACTTTCAAACTTCAAACCAAAGCTCGACAGTTCCAACGCCCATTCCACAATCCTCCCGGTTGCGTCTGGGTTATGCAATATCCGTTGCAATGGGAGGCGGGTGATGACGGTGATTTCGTGTGCTTGGAAGTAATGATGCAGCTTCCTCGAGGCCATAAGGAGGCCGAAGAGCAATTTCTGCACACCAGAGTACCTTGACCTAGCCCCCTACAAGAGGGAGCTTACAAAGTAAACCGGGTGCTGCATCATCTTCTTCTTCTGCACCACTTCATTCGGTTGCGCAGGCCCTGTCCCACCAGCGTCAGACTCTATAGGGAGCCTTGCCTTGCCGGCACCAGGCTCTGCTAGGGGGAGCTCTGGCTTGCCATCCGCCCATCCTGTCGTTGCCACTGCATCTTCGTCGACCTCCCTCAGCGCCACTAGCACGGCGCTGACCACTTGATTTGTTGCCTCTGGATACAGCTGCAACGGCTCTTGTGGTTCAGGCACAACCAGTATCGGCATAGAGGAGAGGTATTTCTTCAAATCCGCAGTGCTGCTTTGGCCTCTGGGGTCCATTCCATTGGGCCCGCCTTTTTCAAGATTTTGAAAACGGGGAGGGCATGCTCAGCAGACTTGGAGATGAATCTGCTCATGGCGGCAACGCAGCTAGTGAGCCGACGCACATCCTTGATCCGCCTAGGCGCCTCAATCTGCTCAATGGCCTTGATCTTGTCTGGATTTGCCTCGATCCCACGCTATGACACAAAGAACCCAAGAAGTTTGCCGGACGGAACACCGAAGACACACTTCTCAGGGTTCTGATTGAGGTTGATCTTGCGTAAATTCGCAAACATCTCTTCTAAATCTTGTACGAGTGTTGCCTTGTCCTTGGTTTTGACCACTATGTCATCCATATAAGCTTCCATATTTCTATGTAGCTGGGGCTCAAAACCAATTTGGACTGCCCTTGCAAATGTTGAGCCATCACTCTTCAACCCGAAAGGCATTCATAAAAAACAATACGTACCACATGGGGTGATGAATGTTGTCTTCTCTTCATCTTCTTTCGTCATGAAGATCTGGTGGTATCCTGAGTAAGCATGGAGGAATGATAACAAGTCACACCCGGACGTGGAGTAAACAATCTGGTCGATGCGCGGTAACGGGAAAGGGTCCTTTGGACAAGCCTTATTGATATATGTGTAATCAATACACAGCCTCCACTTCTCATTTGCCTTGCGCACCACCACCGGATTGGCCAACCACGTCGGATGGAGTAACCCTCTCACCAAACCTGCCGCTTCCAACTTCCTGATTTCCTCTGTGATGAACTCTTGCCGTTCTAGAGCCTGCTTCCTAACCTTCTGCTTGACGGGTCGCGCATGAGGATAGACAGCAAGATGGTGCTCAATCACCTTCCAGGGAATGCCGGGGATGTCGGATGCTTGCCATGCAAACACATAGACATTCGCCCGCAGGAAAGGGACGAGCGTGCCTTCCTATTTGCTGTCGAGGGTGGAGCGTATGGTGAAAGCCCCTCCCGTGCCATCCTCCTTGACAAACACCTTCTTCGTCTCTAGTGGTGCAGCTCTGGATTTCTTGCTCTTGCCGGTGGAGCTCTCTGGCACGTCCTCGACGGGGGCACTACACTCCGAAGAGGTGCGCTTGCCGGAGTGGGTGCGAGAGGTCTTACCGGTCTTCTTCCTCCCCGAGACTTCAGTAGCAGGAGCAAGTGCCTTGTCGGCATTTGTTGCGACTGCCTCTCGGTAAAGTTGGTCAGCGCAGATCAGCGCATCCTTCTTGTCGGAGGGAACGGTGATGATGGTCATCGGCCCAGGCATCTTCAGCGTGTTGTAGGCGTAGTGTGAGGCCGCCATGAACTTGGCTAGCGCTGGGCGGCCGAGGATCCCGTTGTAGGGAAATGGGATCTCGGCTACATCGAAAACAATCCTCTCCATCCTATAGTTCAGCTCGCCTCCAAACGTCACGGGCAACGTGACCTTACCCTTCGGCTGACTCCTTCCCGGGTTGACCCCTTGAAACGTGCTCGTCTCTTTGAGGTCTCCATCAGGAATCTGCAGCCTTTTGATCACAATAGGCGAGATCAAGTTCAGAGCGGCCCTGCCGTCAACTAGCATCTTTGTCACCTTGAGGTTGCGTATTGTCGACGAAACCAACAACGGCAAACACCCGACCGCAGTTGTGCGATCAGGGTGGTCCTCGGTGTCAAAGATGATAGGCGTGCTGGACCACTTCAGTGGCTTTCAAGCATCGACTGATGGTTCCGCTGCTGTGATCTCACGCGCCCACTGCTTGAGCTGGCGGTGAGAGGTGTGCAGCGAGGCGCCACCATCTACGCACATGGCCTCTGTAGCCTTCTGGAACGCATGCTCGTCAGATTGGTCGTCCTCGTCATGACCATCGTCTTATTGCTTCTTGTCGCGGCCTCGAGCGGGCCTCTCTTGCTGGTTAAACTTGCCGCGGCGACCTCCTTGGCCACCGCGCTTCTTGCCGGATCCCTCAGCACCATCCTGACCCTTCTCCTTATCCCGCCTCTCATACTCGGCCTTTTGCTTCTCAGCGAGCAGCTCGACTTGCCGACAGTTCTGGAGGTCGTGGCCCTTGGTGCGGTGGATCTTGCAGTACTGCTTGTCGGAGCCCATGGGCTTGTCGGCAGCCGCCAAGGCCTGGCAAGCGGCGCACCTGGCAATTTCCTTGCCGGGGTCGTCTGCCTTGGCCTTTTTGGCAGCGTTGGTGTCCTCGGATCCCTCGACGGCAAGCACGGTCTTGCCCTTGCACTTCTTGTTCCAGGGCCGACCCTTCTTCGTCGGGGCGGCTGTATCTTCGTCTGTGGAGTCAGTTTCCGCACCGGCGTCCTTGCCGGGGTACTTCCTCCCCTCTTTAGCTCGAGCGCATCTGTAGGCCAGAACATAAAGTTTGGCCACATCTCTGACCTTGTTCATCGTGCTCTTCACGGATCTTGCGGTTGCGCACATTCTGATGGAGTGCGCTGATCACGGCGGCGGGATGAACATCTGGAATGTTTTACTGCACTCGGCTAAACCTCTGTATGTACCTGCGTAGGTTTTCACCTTCCTTCTGGGGGATGATATGCAAATCGCTTGCCTGGCCATGAGCTTGGTGAACTCCAGTGAAGGCACCAACGACCTCATGACACAAATCTGACTAAGAAGAAATGGAATCCGCTGGCAAGTGCATCAACCATGACATGACATTGGGTTTAAGTGCCAACGGGAAGTAATCGGCAAGCACCTTGTCGTCGCGGGCTCCGGCAGCTTGCATCGCAATGGTGTAGATGTGGAGGAACTCCAACAGGTGGGTCTTGCCGTTGTACTTCTCGCCGACGTCGGGCTTGAACATGCGGTGGGAGGGCCACTGGAATTGCCGCAGCTCACGGGTAAAGGCTGGGCAACCCACCTCGTAGGGTAGGCCGCCGGAGCCTCCCAGTGTCGGGTGGTCCATAGTGGGCCCTGCCCACCTATCTAACTGGTGGCGTGCTTCGCGCCAGCGCTCGATGGTGGTTCGAGCATCTTCATGGGCTCGCTCCCGAAGAACTTGGCGCTGGTCGCTGTGGGTCTGTGGGTCGGACGATGCTATGCAAATGTTGTCACATGCGTCGTCATGACGGACCGACGCCCGCGCTGGCTGGTGCGGGGGAGGAGAGTGCACCGTGGCAGCAGCACCTCCAGTCCTTCCACCAGTGGCATGCGGCGGTTCGATGGGACGCCGGCCTGAGGGCCCTGCTGGCCGCGGCTCATCTTTGTTGGCAACGCCGACGAGGCTCCGGATGGTGGCTCTCCACTCGTCAAGCTTTTCCGCAGCAGGAGGAAAATCGACGAGCAACTGCACGCGCGCCAAAGCTTCCGCTGGCATGGGTGGCGGAGAAAGCTGCGTGGACTGTGACATGCTCCGACTTCTAACTACGTTAGACAGAGCTCTATCACGGCCCTGCGGCTGCGCGCCGTTTTCGCCAGCGCCTCGGCGTGCTTGCTGGTCTTCTACGTCCCGCGAATAAGGTACATGACTCTTTCCACGACGGCGCCCGGGTTCACCAGCATGGTGACGCGGCTCGTCGCGCGTAACCTGGTAAGAACATGTCATGGCCGCCAGCGTAGGCATCTTGGAGGTCGTCGTGCCGCCCATGGGTGGCACGACGCCGCTCTTGGAGGGCCCCGCGCCGCCTGCAGGAGGCCCGGCTCCGTCTTTGTATTTGGCGGTGTGCGGCCTGTCGTCTCGCGCACGAACGACACCGCTCGCCTGGCTTTGACTGCCAGAGCGATGTGGGTGTTCGTCGGCCGCGCCTCGGCTTCCTTCTGCGACCGCCCCACCACTCGCCCGCACTGGTAAGGGCCGTTCGGCTCCCGATGAACCGATCGCCGTGATCGTCTTCTTCTTGGGAGCCATGGCGATGAAGAACTGCTAAACCGGATTTTCGCAACTGCGCCCCATACCTGGTGCGCCAAAGATGTCGGGGAAAACGACACCTATGGAATCACTGGGATCCCTTCTACGGTTGGCGGGCGCGGGGTTGTGCAAAGAGCGGGTCTGGTAGCCAGCACAAAGATCGTTTACCCAGGTTCGGGCCGCAAGGATGCGTAATACCCTAGTCCTGCTTTGGTGTATATTTGAGTGTTCTTGAGCTTTCGAACTAGCTGCAGTGCGTGCGTCGTCCAAAAGATCCGAATCCCTCTCCTGTACGCCTCGGGCCTCCTTTTATAGACAAAAGGGGTCGCCACACACTACAAAAAAAAGACACATCAGTGACATTTTGGGCGAGCAATTTTTTACATCATACATATGACACTTCTATAGCGATAATTGTGACAAAACCGGTATCATCATAGATGTGGTGGGCTCCTACTTCTATGACAAAAAATCATGACATAAAATGGGCTTTTCGTCACAGGCGGGCGGAGACGCAGATGCATGACATTCTTTGGGCCGTCCATGACAGAAAAAACCGTGGTAGAACGAGGGGGAAGAAAATTTCGGGGAGTTGCCGGTTAAGGTGGGAGGTCGGGGGCCGAGTGATGCGCGTTTCTCTCATACCGTGCAAAGGCGTTGGCTCTAATCGAACCCGGCGGGCGTTGGGCTCTAACGAACCCGGCGATTACCTTTGCGAGCTCGCGTTCTTGAACCCGGCGATCGTTAGATGGCTGTTAATTGAACCCGATGGGCGATTCGCCGCTCTGCTGCTAATCAAGCCGATCTATTGGATGAGCGATGGCGTTGCGAAGTGGATGAGCGATGGCGGTGGCGTTGCCTCTGGATGAACGAGGAACCCGTGGTGTGGAGGGCTGGATGAGCAGTAGATGGTGGAGGGTGGCCGTGGAGGGTGGTTGAACAGGACCCGTGGTGTGGAGGGCTGGATGAGCAGTGAAGCGGTGGAGGGTGCCCGTGGAGGGTGGTTTAACGATGGCGGTGGAGTAAGCGGTGGAGGCTGGATGAGCGATGGCAGTGGAGGCTGGAGGAGGTCGACGGTGGAGATGAACGGTATCCGTGGAGTCCGTTTTGCGGTATGCCACACCCTCCCGATGAACAGGGGCGCCCGTTTGACCGTGGCGCTCCAACACAAGTCCGTTTAAATCCGTTTTGCGATGCGCCACACCCTCCCGATCAACAGGACCCCGTTTGACCGTGGGAGGTCCGTTTCCTCGATTTCTTGATGCGCCACACCCTCCCGATCAACATGACCCCCATTTCGACCATAGGAGGTCCATTTCCTCTGTTTTGTGATGCGCCACACCCTCCCGATCAACAGGACCCCGTTTCGACCGTGGGAGGTCCGTTTCTCCGTTGTCTTCGCGAGCCTCGTTTCCATCGCTGTTCCGTCCAAGCGGTTGGCTCCCGAGCGTTCCGTTGCCTCCCGATGAACACGGCGCATTCGTTGCCTCCCGATGAACACGGCGCATTCCGTTGCCCCCCATGAACACGGCAGCGGCGCTGTTTCTCCGTTCCGACCCAGCCATGTGCGTATCGCGGTAGGCGTTGAGACCCTACCCGTATGTGCGTATGTGGCGTATTTTCTTTCTTGCACCCTCGCCGCTATACGTGCGTGTACATGCTACGTGCGCCTCTACATCCACCGGATATATATATGCATACCGTTCGCGACCAGAATGACAACGCTACGTGCGCTTCGACCAGGTGGGTCCCGGTATCGAGCGGTTCCTTGCGTGCGAAAATGTAGCTGGTGGGTCCCAGCAGATCGAGGGGCGAATCGTTTTTTGCCGGACGCACTTCCTTCATGCGAAGATGTAGCTAGTGGATCCCAGCGATCGGGGCGAATCATTTTTTGCCCGGACGCACTTCCTTGCGTGCGAAGATGTAGCTGGTGGGTCCCGCGATCGGGGCGAATCATTTTTTTTGCCCGGACGCACTTCCTTGCGTGCGAAGATGTAGTTGGTGGGTCCCAACAGTCAGGGAGAAACTTTTTTTTGTGAAATACGGTGGCCCGTCCGGTGGGTCCCCGCTGTCAGGTGGAGGAATCATTATTTTCCGCGTAATAAGGAGGCACTTCCTTGCTGCGGCCGTGGACCCAGCTGTTAGCCTCTCCACGTACAGTCCACGTCCGATGGAAGTCGTTCCTTGACCACGTTGACCACGCCGTGCTGAGAGCACCACGGCGGTGGACAACGGCGAGGCCTTGGAAGGGGATGACTCGGAGACAGGGAAGACGCAGCAGTGGATGCCCACGCGAAGAGGAGTACGACGGTTCACTGGTTCGGCTGCGGTGTGAGGCCGCTGTCACCGCAGAATAACAGGGGGTGTGGGTGAGTAGAGGGATGGCCTGGCTAGTGGTGGGAGTAGTAGGGGCGATGAGGCCTCCGCGGCATCACAGCCGGCCACGAGAGGCAGGAGCACGCGGCACGACCGACGCTGGTTTGGGCGGCTGGAGCAAGAAGACCAGAGGTTGAAGAAGCGCTACAACCGTTGGATGAACATCGTCTGATAACAGGAGCTAGAATCGTTCATATTGACTAAGTTGACAAAGCCCTCCGTCCCGTCAACTTGGTAGGCCCTAAGTCAGCCTCCCAATCTGCTGGGTTCCAAATGGCGGGGAGTATTCATTTTTTTTGTGCGTAATAAGGAGGCACTTCCTTGCGTGCGAAGATAGCTGGTGGGTCCGACAAGTCAGCGGGGGGCACGTTTTTTTCGTGAAATACAGAGGCCCTTCCGGTGGGTACCAGATGTCAGGTGGAGGAATCATTATTTTGCGCGTAATAAGGAGGCATTTCCTTGTGTGCGGTCGTGGACCTAGCTGTCAGCCTCTCCACGCACATCTACTTCCGATGGTGTCGTTCATTGACAATGTTGACCACGCCGCGCCGAGCGCATCCAAGGTGGTGGACGACGGCGAGGCCCCGGACAGCAACGAGCCGGAGATGGGAAGACGCGGGAGTAGAGTCACAGACGGAGAGGTGTACGAGGGTTAACTAGTTCTAGTGCGGTGTGGTTCGGCAGTCGGTGGAGAAGAACAAGAGGTGTGGAGGGGTGGAGGGATGGCCTGGCCAACGGTGGAGTAGTGCTTCATAGCGAAGCGTGCTAAGCAGAGCTGCTAGCAGCAGGAGGCGTGAGGTGGTCCCGGCGGCGCTGGAGGAAGAAGACGAGAGATTGAAGATGATGCCGGCCGTGGGTGTAAATCCAATGGCTAACATGTCAGAATCATTTGTTGACTAAATTGACAACGACTTGCGTTGGCTTCGACCTATTGGCCCACATTTCAGCCTCTAAAAATGTGGCACGTATTCAACCCATTTTTTCAGAATTTATAGTCTTTTTTTTGCACGGTAGAATTTACAGTCATTTTGATCTTTTTTTTTGAATTACAGCCATTAGCTGGGCTGGGTGAACAATTAATGTAGTGTCCACGTGGCCCATTTATTTTATTTCCTAAAAAATTACAGGCCATTCGCACTTTATCTAGATACACAATTTTGCTGGGTTGATTCTAATTATAATGTTGGGTTGGGCCAACAATGTTATCAAAAAATAATAAAGGGCTGAGCATTTTGTTATAAATATATTTAAATAATAAGTGATATTATTTCATTCGTCCTTAAATCTTACCAAGCTTTTGTACACAATCACTAGGATTTTCGTGCCAAAACAATCCAGGATTTTATTTGTTAAGAAATTATTTTTATAAGTTAATAAGATGTGGGATATTGTTTTCTTACATATGTAAGTATCTGTTAAATATATGATGACAATAAAAATAATATATAATAACATATAAAATAATTTAAATATATATAATATAGTTAGAAGGGAAACATAGGTTGTACCTTGCGTTCCTATTCTTATATAGAAAAATAGAACAGACCTCTGCGCTTTCTTCAAAAAAAATACATAAATTGGGCTGCCAAAAATAAAAACTCGGATGGGACGTCCATAGGCCGGTCGATACATGACGGCCCTAAGAAAATACAAACAGACCCTCCCATCCGAGGTCGTGGTCTGCGCATGTTAAAAATGAAAGCCTAGACGGGGCAGCCCAAAACCACGTCCAACACTTGCCAAAACTTCGCCCTCGTTTTCTCTGTTTTTACACTTCGACATTGTGTGGGCATTTTGACTGCATCATATGAAGATGTGCTATGCATGAATGTTGATCAGCATGATGTTAACTGGCTGGTAGTTCCATTTTCGACCATGAATAAAACTTCCAACATGATGTTAACCCTGTTTGAAAAGGCCGTGTTAATATAAATGCTCGCCTTTGAAAGTTGCGATTTCTTATCTGAAACTGAACTTGCGATTTCTTATCTGAAACTGAAACTTGCAGTTTCTTCTCGTCAAAGACACTTTTATACTCCTATGAAACTACATTTTTTTAAGTGCTAAAATTAGATCTCTAGAATTCATAAAATTCTTCATATGCTCAATACTGCAAATCTGGAATTCAAAAGACATTCATATCTGAAAGTACTCTCAAAATACACAACACAAAACACAAAACACAATTCACAACCTGCAAATACTGACAACCCTAAGCTCCTCCTGACAATTCACAACCTGCCCGACTATTGGGCTGGGGGGCAGCCCCTCCTATTCCTCGGCGGCAGACAGCCGCCCCGTGAGACGATGTGAACGGCGAGGGAGACGATGGCGGGGAAGCGTCATCGGGCCAACTGCTTTTCTCCTCTTGCAGTTGGGTTCGGTCGACGAAGACTCCACCGGCTCGCTCTGGCAGGACACCCTCACAAACGACACCATGTAGATGCTCGATCCTTCAATCTCTGGTGGATGCTCCATCTGGGATCGATACTCCCACCACCGCTCCCTCACGATCGGATTCGGTGAATCTGTTTGCTCCATGGCCCAGAGGAGCAGCTCTATGTACTCAGGCGAGACTCACTCCGGGAGTATCACCGCCTTTTTGCTCTGTTGCAGATATTTGGCCATGGATGTCGCCGTCGCCGCTAGTTGGTCCTTGTTGTCAAACCAAGACTGTATCTCCAACATCCTAGCTAGCTTCACAGGGTCGTCTGCGATCCTCACGTATCGGTTGTACTCCTCCATCGATCTACTTCTCCACAGCACCTTCACTCGCCGACGGTGGTTTTTGAATGGAAGAGGAGAGGAGCAGCGCTGGTTTTGGATTAGAACGGGAGAGGAGCGACGCTGGTTTTGGACTGGAATAGGAGAGGAGGGGCGGTGGTTTTGAAATGGAAGAGGAGAGGAGCGGCGCTGGATTTAGATTGGAATAGGAGAGGAGCGGCGGTGGTTTAAGAGGAGAAGAGCAGAAGAGCGGCGCTGGTCTTGGAAGTATTTTTTGTTGTTTTGCGTATTTTGGGTCAAAGTTTGACCACGTACTGTATGTGACAAGCAAAATGTGAATGCATGTCACAAAAATTTTATCGTTTGGTTTGTATCTGAATGTACTTTCAAATTATATTATTTTTGCAACGTATAACATATATTTTATGTGCAAAAATCATGGTCAATTATGACCCAGAATAAAAGGGAGACTAGTTAATGTGGGGTCGCTTTCTTAATTGAAGGGTAAATTGATTTTGATTTTGATCCAGTCTGTACGCCACCGCCCTCTCGCCCAATCCTAAATCGCTGCATGCTCCTCTCCCTCTTCTCCATTGCAAAACCACCTCCTCTCCTCTCCATCATCTCCATTCCAAAACCATCGTCTCGCCTCTCCCTCTTCTGATCTTGTCCATTGCAAAACCACCTCCTCTCCTCTCCATCATCTCCATTCCAAAACCACTGTCTCGCCTCTCCCTCTTCTGGTCTTCTCTCCATTGCAAAACCACCTCCTCTCCTCTCCATCATCTCCATTCCAAAACCACCTCCTCTCCTCTCCCTCTTCTCTATTGCAAGACCACCGTCACTCAGAACGATATCTATGGAGAGGATACAGCAGCGAATCAGGCAGATCGCCGGCGGCGACCAGGCAAAGTTAGCCAGGTTGAAGGAGATAGTTAGTTGGTTTGACAATGAGTGGGAGATTTCAAGGACGGTGCGGGCCATGTGGCAATGTATGCGAAAGAGCGAGACGACGGCGATGAGGGCGGCAATGTACATGTACTCCTCGGCGGCAGTCACGCCGTAGTCCTCCGAGTTCATCGAGTATCTCCTATGTGCGATGGAGCGGACAGATTCGCCGAGGCGATCGAGCGGAGGTGGTGGGCGTACAGGTCGAAGGTCGAGCACCCAGAGGATAACGAATCGATCGAGTATGGTGTGCCGTTCGTGAGGGTGCAGAGCTAGCCGGAGCCACAGGAGTATTCGTTCTCCCACCGCAAGAGGAGGCCGGATGCCGACGTCGCTTCCCGATGTTCTCCACGGTTCCCTCGACGCTCGCCTCATTTCAATGGCGGTGGTAGGGTTTAAGGTAAGCTTCGCACTAACCTAATCTTCCACCTGCTCATGCTTACAATCAGTGTGACAGCTAATGAAAATCATGCTTACAATCAGCCTCCGAGTACTACGCCAATCACCCGAAAATAGCTCTGAACCTTTGGGTCAAAGTTGTGACACAGTGTACAAATAAAGAAAAATATATTGGTGCTTATTTCAGAAAAGAGTACTCCCTAGAAAACTGCCAATATAAGCTACTAGTATTTGGTTAGAGGATTTCCTGCCGAGAAAGATCCGTCCACAGAGAGCGCCACACATCCCACTAGTTGTGGTGGATGCCAACGCGTGCATGCAGCATGGTTGGTGTCGGTAATTTTTACTTGGCACACCTCGCACTCTGCATATATGCCGGTTCCATACGTACATTTGTGCAGTTCCACCAAAAGCAGCTGAATAACCCTGTTTGCATAGATAAGGAAAAAGCATGATTACATTATAGTGGCACTAGTTGATGAAACACACAAAATAAATAGAAGAAAATATTGCGATAGTATCATAATATGCCATGTCATGCGGGCGAGATGGGCCTACTGACGCCTCATCTGATGCGCCTTATCTTGGACATCATCCCAAGTCTCCCAGATACACCTTCTGCCAGTGATGAACATCAGTGTACAAAAGTAGTACAAGGAGGCGCTTAAACACCCCAGTTTGCAGAAACACTTAAACATTAACAATGGGACTAGTTGATGAAACATACTTTAACCAAGAGAAGCACTTTCTTTATCTACATTGGAAATGAAATGATAGAGATGACACTCGCTCTATTTTAACTGTATTATTACTTCATTTTATCGGTGACACTAGGGTCGAGCGGTGGCAAACGAGGTGTACCGTGCGTCGTGAGATGGAGGCGGGGTGCTTAGGCTCGGATCTTTGAAGCTGGCTCTTTCGGTCACCAACATGGATGATTCAATTCATGGAACCTTTTGGTGCAGTTCACCTAAAATGAAGCAATGTCCGTGAGCTAGCAGCTTCTTCTTTAAATTTTTTAAGAAAAGGGCTCCAGCCCGGTTCCATTTCCATCGAAAACGAAACCCACAGAGCTTCTTCTTCATTAGTTGCGATAAAATTGAGCAACATCAAGGTTGGTTGTGAAGCTCTGGAATGCTCAACTATAATTTGGATATCATTTGTGCAGTTCAACTAAGATCGGCGTGAAATGTATATCTCTGTTTGCACAAAAAGGTGGAAAGGAGGGTGACTAACAAGTGATGAAACATGCATCAAATGAAAAGAAGCATGTTCCTTATCTGAATGGCAATCCTACAAGGACGTAGCAATTTCTAAAGCGGTGGCATTGCTAGATATTAGTGTGGGCATTAGGATTAACTATGACAACCGTTAAATCGACATTACTTTGGGCATGGGAGAGTAGGCGGACCAGGACAGTTGCATTTCTAACGAAAAGAACCAACTTATCTTAATGGGAAATTTTAGCGGGACATATAAAGAAGTGCCATTGATTCATATTCTTGGAGGCATTACATTGAAAACAACATTGGTTTAACGTGTCCTTTCTTTTAACGGTCGACAACTACATTTTACCAAAGGCATTACATAAGAGTGGCTCGGGGCAACAAACATCGAACAAGATATCTAGGTTGGTCCCATTTTTGTTCGGTATAGCCACCTTATCTTGTGTGAGGCTAGCAAATCTAGTGCTGGACTTACTCGTTGACTTGTCCCCAGCCCCACTTTCTTTCCTTTTTCAACCAATAGATCGGGTTTATATTGAGTATGTACTGCGTTTCCCTTTATTTCCCTATTAGACCTAGAGACCAGTTGGATAGCCAGTCTCTGCTACTTTTCGCCCCCATTATTTCCTGTTTCGACCAAGTCCTAGATTCAGGTAAGAAATCCTCCCCCACCCCCACCCCTTTCTTCCTTGTTTGAACCAAGTAGTACTAGATTCGAGTGCATGAACTAGTTTTACCTCTTAAAAGTAAAAAATTAGGTGGTTTTCGAACAGCCGATCGATCCTATCTACGAGGGGGCCTGAGAAATAGTAAAATTTACAAATGCAATGACGTTAGGAGCTCGGGAAGTAGATCAAGGCCGGTTCCGAAGGAAGTTATACCTGATGGTCGCCGGGATGTCGCTAGGTGGGCGGCGGAGGCGGATCTGCCCACAACGGGCAGCAAGGAAGAAGGGTCGGAGGCCCTCGCATAGCGGTGCTTGGGAGAGAACAACAAGGCAGGCTGATCGGGGCGCCGCCCAGCAATGGGTAAGAGCCGCCGAGGACGACCGTGTGAATGTTGCACCTTCTCACCTTCCCGGCGGAGAGGATCCGGCTGGATCTGTGACCAACAGTGAGAGAGAGAGAGAGAGAGAGAGAGAGAGAGAGAGAGAGAGCCACCGCTTCGTGTTTAGATCTGGAGAGGCCGAGACAAGGTGTGAAGAGCAACACTAGCAAGCAAGCGCGAGGCTCCTGCCTATATAGTGGAGTAGTACTTAGTTTTCTTTTGTCTCTGAGCCGGCTTGACCTCGTCAATGATTGTCGAGAAGTCTTCATGCACGTGGCCGGAGGCGCAGCTTGTCGTCATTTTGATCTGGCGCGGATTATAACATATAACACGAAAATATGCCACATGACAAGAAATCATAACCTCACTGCCCAAAGGAGACAACATGAATCCCGACGGACAAACTAGACGAGGAACAAAGCTCAAATTAAATATAAACTTCGTAGAAAAGGGGTCCGTCGATAGATGTCCTAATTAACATAGCGGCTTGACCTAGATGGCAGCCGAGCGTCCTTGATCGTGCATGTGCACCCAATGACTAGCCCAACTCAGTTGTCGCTGTTTAACCCTCGCAGTGATCCGAAGCACATGACACATAATTTTGCGAGATGACAAGAAACCTTTTTTTAGATTTCTCACAACAACTACAGCCATGTACAACACAACCTGCACGATATGTAGACGATGGCCAATCCAGGCGTGTCTGCTGGAGTCTGGTCACATGCATGGACGAACTAATCTTCCGTGTCTTGCAGGGATCATCCAGGCACCAACGTAGTACAACACTTCTCTAGTACTATCGATCGTCTCCCTCTTCTATTAAGTCACCCGACTTGCGGGGCTGGGGAGTGTGCCTATGGTCGGTTCTCAATTGCCGTCCCACATGTGTGTGCGAATGCAATGTGACGCGCGTTCCATTCAAAGAGCAGCGTGCCAGACCGACCGACCGTCTGGGGTGCGACGCGAACGCGACAGGCGTGCTGTATACTCCGTACATGTGTGCCACCGTTTTCTAGACGCTTTGCTCCATGGCGCGGTCGCAATCCATGGATACAAAATTAGTATATTGTATACTATTTAAAAGTCGAGGGCGGGGCTTTTCCTGCCCGGTAGGCGGCGGGACAGTTCCGCCTAGTCGGTTCGACAGAGACACGATATGACGAGGGAGTAGGCTGCTGCAAACGTAGGGCTCTGTGATTTGACAGCGAGTTACTGCTGGACAGGTGGGGCCCCGTGATTTGACTTGCCATTATATTTTAACTGCGGCGCTACGACCGGCGTGAGTCTCCCGATTCCTGACCACCTCCATACAAGTGCCTCTGCCAATGCTCCACCATGTAGTAGTAGAGGCTGGCTCTTGCATGAGAGCCCACTTCTCCACTTTTTCCTTGCATCTCTTTCCTCCACATATGCAAAAATGCCATGTAAAGCGCACTATTGTACTTACTTGCTCCTACAGGTGCTTAAGCTTGCCACATAGGCATAAAGTCTGATGTGGCAAGTTAATCAAGAAGAGAGAGACTAGTTTGGTGACCCAAGGAAGAAACGGTGCTAAGTGCGTGTACCTAGGTGAAAAGACAATTTTGAGTCTATAGCTAATTAAATGAAGCAAACTTAGCAACACCATTTCATTGGAAGAGGTCACTCCTTGGCAAATGCAATAAATACTAGTACTCGCTGTGTCCCATTATATAAGAACGTTTTGACACAACACTAGTGTCAAAAACGTTCTTATATTATGGAGACGGAGGGAGTCTGAAAGAAAGAGATAGAGAGGAGTAAAAAATACACTTATAGCCAACCTTATAGCCAACCTTGTTGTAGTATGAGTGACTAAGTGATGACTATGTATGACATGCCAACATCGGATAGCCTAACGCACCATGTTAAATCTCCAAGGCGCGACCACGCTTGGCGAGCGACAGTCGTGGTAGGTGCGACCATGATACGGGCTCTTGGCAGCCCTTGGATCTGAATCAAGCGGTCGCATGCTAAGTTGCTGAAAATTTGCGAATAACCCTCGTGGATAGGATATTCACCCATTGGTCTAGAATCACGCCATGCAACCGTTCGATCTCCGATCCAAGGGCTCTCGGAAGCCCGTATCATGGGAGAATGGAAAGCCACTACCCTGCCGTTCGCACGCTGGCAGTTCGCTCCTACTCGTCCCCGCACGTCCTTTAATACTACGGCGGTTCGCTCCTAGTCGTCCTGTCCATTCACATTATGACAGTTCCACTAATCCTAACCCTCCTCCCAAATCCATGGCATCCCAAATCTCCCCGATCGGCGGTGAGTATAAGGTTAGAACCATCACCGGCGATGAGTTCGACATCATCTACACCCGTACTTTCGCGACGGTGAAAAGATGCCTTCTCGTTTCAGACGCATGTTCAAAAACTCACATGATGAGTGGGTTGCTGGGCTAGATGTTGAGTACACCACAGTCGTGGGACGAGAGAAGGATCTAAAGGACGAAGAGAGGAAGAAGCCCGCCATGATCCAGGTTTGCGTACATAACGTTTCCTTGGTCTACCACATATGCCATGCCGACGTTGAGTGCCAGGATTTTAAGAACTTCCTCGAGGACAAAACAGTCAAGTTCGTTACTGTAGACTTTAAGAACGACAAAGAAGTCCTGCGTCGGATAGGCCTCGTTGTAGGAACCCCTTCGACCCCCAGAAGAATCGGCTGGTTCCCTCTCGTCAGCCCTCAATGCTAACCCTGGCAGGAGCCATGGTTCATCCTTCGTACCACAAACTTGAGAAACCTCATTACACGTTTCATCGTCATGCATGGCAGCGGAATGTACTAGATATAGACCACATCCACTACGCTGCAATGGATGGCTACCTTTGTTTCAATATCTACCAGGGTTGGATGAAGAGCAACAACCAAGTTGGCGGTTCAAGCAAAGAAGTATCGGCCAAGAGGAAGAGGGACAAGGACGAAGTCGAGGACGTGGACGAGGACTCCGAGTAAGGTGGCAGTGTTGTTGCATAGTTTAATTTCAGGTGTGCTTAGTTTAATTTGAGGGGTGTGTTGTGCTGAGCCCCCAGCAGAACTATGTTATGTTTCTTCTCGTTACTTTAACTCTTCAGTATGTACATACTAGTACTTGTATTTCTTTAATAGAATTTAGCACCCCAATTAAGCACGTACTAGCTTTTTTAATAGTACTATATGCATAATTTGGTGACGAGCGCTCTCTATATGTACCACCTTTTTTTTTAATTTCAATTTTTGCTCCATGGCGCAATCCATCGATAGTGGAGTACTACTGTACAAAAGTATACATTTTTTAAAGGCTAGCATACTGTTCATCACATATATATATAGCCAGTTAAATTCTCAACCTAGAACAACGTGCATGCCCTGTAGTAAACCGATCCGGAGGAAGTATAGTAAAAATGAGGTGATTTTACCGAGCGATCGGCGGGGGAGCATGGCCTGTCATGCGGTCCCACGTGTCATGATGTACCAAGGCGTCGCGCGTGTCCCTCTTGAGGCGGAAGCAATCTTGATGCGTGGTTTGAGATGATGTCGAACCGAAGTGTGAAATAATGGTTGCTTCGTCCGTCTGGGAAGGTGCGGCATTGTGATTTGACGTCTCATTGCTCATTACTAATACTGGGCCGGTACGAGTGGGATGCGTCCCCCCTGCTGTTCTGCACTGTTATTTAGTGCTTGAAAAGTCGACCCGGTTGCTATATGTCCCACATGTTGGCGACAAGAAGTACAGAATTCATGAAAGGGAGCATCGACGGAGGAGTATACTACAGAATTCATGAAAGGGAGCGACTTGATTTTGGAAAAATCTGTTTTTACGGAGTACGTACCCGCTAGGGTTTATAGGGCTCATCTAAAAACATTCGTTTTTTTCCGTTTGATAAGTCTCTATTCTACTATACTAGTAGTAGTACCATTACATGTTGGATTTCGAGGTGCGTTAGATCACCCGACGCAAGCAGTGTCAAGAGGAAACTAACCAATGCATGTACAACTTCATGGAAATTTAGTGGTCATTCATGCATTTGTTCTAATTAATCCGATGAACATAACTTCTTGAGAAAAACCGAGCGTACTGTGCAAACTACGAAATTAATTCGACCACTCACCGTCTACCTTGGTTGGAGAGATTTTGAAATTGAGCCATAAACTGGAAAGGCTCGATTACTATTTGTGGCCTTGTATAGATGCAAAATGTATTTTTTATAGTGGCATTGTATAAGTAAATGGAGGGAGTACTAACCAAAGTACATATGTAGTAGGGACGACGAGTAAACGGAGGGAGTAGTAAAATTTTCTCCTAAGTGATGACTAACCTTATAGCTAACCTTGTTGTAGTACGAGTGACTAAGTGATGAGTATGTATGACATGCCAACATCAGATAGCCTAACGCACCATGTTAAATCTCCAAGAGTAGCGACGCAAGCGTGCGTGCGACGTCGTGGTAGGTGCGACCATGATACGGGTGCTAGCAGCCCTTGGATCTGAGATCAAGCGGTCGCATGCTAAGTTGCTGAAAATTTGCAGAATAACCCTCCATGCAACCGCAAATTTCCTCCAGCGGGCCGGAGTAGGTTTCTCGGTTTGCATGCGGGTTTAATGGAGGCGAGGAGGCATGTTCAGCCGGGCGTGCGATGGGCGATGCAGTACTATTCGATTTGACAACTACAACTAGTATATTATAAAAAAACAAAGAAGAGTAGTAGAGATAGAGATAAGAATAGAGACTAGGAGGAGCACCGTCTCTCGCCGTGGGCTACTCCTGCGCTCCATTCGGCGACATAGCGTCCCTACACCACTCCCTCCTGCGCTCCATTCGTGGGGCGCTGTTGACATTTGGGAGCGACTCTCGATCGCTAGCAGCCACGACTTCACCGACGACGACTTCTTCCCGACCGGCAACCTCTTCCTCAACGACATGGGCGACAACCTCAACGCCAATGGTGCTGCTCTCGTTGCACCGTATGTGTTTCGTCCTTCTGTTCAAATCGTGGTAGAACTCATGTTTCTAGTCTGTGTCCTAGACTCGATCTGTTCATCTACTATGCTAGTCCGCATGATTAGTTTAATCTCTGTTATAGCCGTCATGATTTATTTTGTAGTAAATCTCGTAGTAACTTGCTCATATATTCAACTGCCGGAACGTCCCCTACAGCCACTCCCGTTTCATGGACAGCCTGGTCGATGCCTCCAAGGAGCCCTTCGTCTACTGCTATGAGTGCCCGGTGCCGTTTTGAGGCTCGCCGGCGGACATCGTTCATCACCTGATGCAGGCGTGCGGCGATCACTACTGGCCCTTGGCGAAGAACATCAAGTACGAGACATGCTACCCATTCACCGTGCCGGAGTCGCTGGAGGATCAACGCCGCCTGCTAGTCTCGGAGGAGGACGGCAGCGTCTTCCTCTTGATCGTGGCCACCAGCGAGGCCCGCGCAGGCCGCCGCCACATCTCTGTAGTGTGCGTCAGGGGCGACGCCGCTAACGCTGACACTGACACGAGGCCGATGTACGGGTGCGTGCTCACTATTACTACCCCTCGGAGGTCCGTGGGCGGCGACATCGCTACGTCAAGTTGACTTGGACTCTGCCGAGCTGGGACCTTCTCGCGATGTGGACATGGAAGACGCATGGTATTATTTGACCCCAACAATGTGCATGGGGACTCCAAGGAGGTTCACCCGACATATGCATTACTAAGTTAAATGTTGATCATTAGTCTTCAGTCAATATAATCCGCTGTCTAAGCATGTGGAGACTTCCATGCATGATGTTGCTCTATTGGAGTATCGCGCATGAATAAAAGTGTATCCATTTATGGTTTAGTCTAAAATCTTCCATGTATGAATTTTTACTACAGTACCGGTGAGAGACTTATGATGAACCATTTCCCGCAAAGCACAATAAGAGTTATTTCTTCACAAGTTTTGGATGCAGGTTGAACAGTTGAATGCTTTTGTTTGCAAAAGATACTTGTTTATCTATTTCACCCGGAAGTTTCTGAGCTCTGGAGATGAAATAATATCCGAAGAAACCTATCGATACCTGTTACACATGAGATGACCCCCACATCCTTTGTCAAAATAAACAACACCCCGATCAACGCATTTCACTCTTCCGTACAGCGACGGCACCTTACTTGCTCCTACAGGTGCTTAAGCTTGCAACATAGGCATAAAGTCTGATGTGGCAAGTTAATAAAGAAGAGAGAGACTAGTTTGGTGACCCAAGGAAGAAACGGTGCTAAGCGCGTGTACCTACGTGAAAAGACAATTTTGAGTCTATAGCTAATTAAATGAAGCAAACTTAGCAACACCATTTCATTGGAAGAGGTCACTCCTTGGCAAATGCAATAAATACTAGAACTCCCTGTGTCCCATAATATAAGAATGTTTTTGGCACTACACTAGTGTCAAAAATGTTCTTATATTATGGGACGGAGGGAGTACGAAGAAAGAGATAGAGAGGAGTAAAAAAAATACACTTACAGCCAACCTTATAGCCAACCTTGTTGTAGTATGAGTGACTAAGTGATGACTATGTATGACATGCCAACATCAGATAGCCTAACGCACCGTGTTAAATCTCCAAGGGCGCGACCGCGCGAGCGACGCGACGGTCGTGGTAGGTGCGACCATGGTACGGGCTGCTAGCAGCCCTTGGATATGAGATCAAACGGTCGCATGCTAAGTTGCTGAAAATTTGCAGAATAACCCACCAGGATAGGATATTCACCCATTGGTCTAGAATCACACCATGCAACCGTTCGATCTCCGATCCAAGGGCTCTCGGAAGCCCGTATCATGGGAGAATGGAAAGCCACTACCCTGCCGTTCGCACGCTGGCAGTTCGCTCCTACTCGTCCCCGCACGTCCTTTAATACTACGGCGGTTCGCACCTAGTCGTCCCGTCCATTCACATTACGGCAGTTCCACTAATCCTAACCCTCCTCCCAAATCCATGGCATCCCAAATCTCCCCGATCGGCAGTGAGTACAAGGTTAGAACCATCACCGGCGATGAGTTCGACGTCATCTACACCCGTTCTTTCGCAACGGTGAAAGGATGC
Organism: Aegilops longissima; assembly: GCA_021605205.1. NCBI lineage: Eukaryota > Viridiplantae > Streptophyta > Magnoliopsida > Poales > Poaceae > Aegilops > Aegilops longissima. The sequence continues at coordinate 427,326,832 of CM038680.1, forward strand.
CTTTCTCGCTTCAGACACATGTTCGAAGACTCAGATGATGAGTGGGTCGCCGAGCTAGATGTTGAGTACACCACAGTCGTAGGACGAGAGAAGGATCTAATGGACGAAGAGAGGAAGAAGCCCGCCGTGATCCAGGTTTACGTGCATGACTTATGCTTGGTCTACCACATATGCCATGCCGACGTTGAGTGCCAGGATTTTAAGGACTTCCTCGAGAGAAACCTAGTCAAATTCGTTACTGTAGACTTTGGTAACGACAAAGAAGTCCTACGTCGGATATGCCTCGTTGTAGGTAACACCTTTGACCTCCAAAAGAATCGGCTGGTGTCCTCTCGTCAGCCTTCAGTGCTGACCCTGGCAGGAGCCATGGTTCATCCTTTGTACGGTAAACTGGAGAAACCTCCATACACGTTTCATCGTCATGCATGGCAGCGGAATGTACTAGATATAGACCACATCCAATATGCTGCAATGGATGGCTACCTTTGTTTCAATATCTACAAGGGTTGGATGAAGAGCAACAACCAAGTTGGCGGTTCAAGCAAAGAAGTATCGGCCAAGAGGAAGAGGGACAAGGACGAAGTCGAGGACGTGGACGAGGACTCCGAGTAAGGTGGCAGTGTCGTTGCTCATGGTGGTTCTAATGCAGTGTCTACCAAAATAGTTGCAAAGTTTAATTTCAGGTGTGCTTAATTTAATTTGAGGGGTGTGTTGTGCTGAGCCCCCAGCAGAACTATGTTATGTTTCTTCTTGTTACTTTAACTCTTCAGTAAGTACATACTAGTATTTCTTACATTTGATCTTTCAGTTGGTATAGTACTACCACTCATTTATTCACATTATATACGTACAATATATATGGCCAACATCATATAGCCAGTAGTTTAGTTGTCAAAGAATTTCAGGGTGCTTAGTTTTGTCAAAAAATTCCAGGGTGCTTAGTTTTATTTGAGGGGTGGGTTGTGTTGGACACCATTATTGTGACTAGCCTTTTTAATAGTACTATATGCATAATTTGGCGACGTGCGCTCTCTATATGTACCACCTTTTTTTTAATTTCATGTTTTGCTCCATGGAGCAATCCATCGATACTACTGCTGTACAAAAGTATATAGTTTTTTAAAAGGCTAGAGGGCGGGGCAGTCTAGCTTGGTCGGTTTCGCGAGAGGCGAGGCCTTTATGATTTGACGGCTCATTACTGCTGGAAGGCGGGGCCTTGTGATTTGACTGCTCGTATAAATGCGACGATGACCTGATCGAGGAGGAGCAAAGAACCGTCACGGTATACTCAAGTTTTCCATTGGAGTAGTCTCGCGACGGAGGAGCACGAAACACGGCAGCCGAAAGTGCCATATGGCGATAAAAATGATCTAATTTGCTAGTCATCTCATTGTTACTAGCATTGTTCTATTCATTCCTCAAAAACAAAAACCATTGTTCTATTCATGCCTCGCAGAGAACGTGACACGTCTTGTAAACACCAAGCAAAAGATGAAACATAGCAGCAAAAGAAGAAGGAAGATTATCACCCAAATGATCTAATTCGCCATGAGTCGTAAATCGCTTCTTCATCGCCTCCGACCTCCATCTCCTTGCGTCTCCTCCGCCATCTTCTTCATTCTGTCCATGACGCGGATTTCTTGACGCGAGCCTTCATCATCTGTTCCACGGCCGCATTACGTACCTTGACAGCAGCCGGGTGCTCGATGCGGAGCTTCGCCAACTCCTTCTGTGCCATGACGAGGGCCTGCAGCATCTTCATCGAGGAACTACTATTCTCATGCAGCTTCTTCCAGCCGGTGTTCTTCTCCTTCAACAGGTCAATCTCGTGGCAGAGCTTAGCCTTGTCCTCCTGAAGTCGCAGGATTTCGCTGGTCGCCTTCTTCTTCGAGGCAATGCTCTTCTTCAGCAGCATCACCAAGCCGGCGGTCAACTCCCCATACTGATTGAGCTCAGCGGGCATGTCGTCGAGGCTCTCCTTCAGCAACTCCGTCAAGCCTTGGATGAACTCCATCTGCTTATTGAGGTGCTTATTGAGCTGATCGGGCATGCCGACGAGGGATAACGACTCCAGCTCCGCCGACTCGGCATGTTCGCCTCCGCGGCTAGGGCGCTCCTGGGAGCCATCGCCTGCCCGTGAGAGATCTTTCAAGGTCTCTGCGTGGCGGCGAGCCCTCTTTTTTTTCCGCAGCCTTGGTTGCCGCTCCCTTGTTACGAGTAGTTCTCGACCTAGAGCTCTGCTCACCGTCCATGGCAACGACGGACGAAGAAGAAGCACTTATGAGGAGGAAAGGTAGAGTAATTTTCGGTTAGGTAGTTCCCCTTTTTATAACCTAAGTACTACCACTAGTAGTACTAATACCTGCATAGTGGGAACACGTTCAGGTTTGGTACGTACTAGTAGGTGTGAGAAGGCTTTCGAATGTGATGGGAACAAGGTAAAGATTAATTGATGGTTTTGGTTTTGAGGCCCGAAACGGCTCCCGATGAGTTTAGCGGAACATAAATTTCAAGTACTACACTGTAAAAAATTGGCACAAAATACGAAGGAGACCAATGGAAGTACTACTAGCAACCCACGATTTAACTACTCGCATGCGCGCAGTGGAGTAATAATGTCTTTCTTCCGCCCTCACGTCCACTCAATTTGCATGCACTGTATTAATTGACCATCAATGAAGTGAACGACTTTACACGCGTCAAATTATCACATGGGGTGGATCTTGGTACAAAATTGCGTCCGCCCGTGTACCCGCGTGTGCGTGCGAGGGAATGAGTGCATGCGTGGCGTGCGTGCACATCTTCGCTTTGTGCATGTACCGCCAGTATGGCTCAGGGAGGACGAGTACATTCTTCTGGAACCAGCAGCACGTCACTGTCATCAATCCACGCAAGGAGGTCGCAACAACACCTCCACATGTGCCACATGGATTCATGAACTGTAAGAGAGACACAGTGTAGCGTGCCATTAGTATTCTAATTTACGTGTTTTGCACATACTCGAAGTACTAGTAATGTACACGTGCATTGCACGCATCAGATTTTGCAACCAAATTATGAATAAATACGACACTATAGCATGTAAGCTCTGAGTCATATATGCGTGATGTAGCCCTTCGTTTAATTCTTATAGTTCATCTCATTCAAAATCAAATTAGTTTTTATAAAAAAGCTAAGAACGCGTGAATAGGAAAGACATGGGATTATAGTGAAATGTCGTCTTGAATCCTACAGGATTGTACGAGTGTTTGATTGTGCATAGAAAAAACGCAGAATTCTTTCAAAGAGGTTTGAGTGGATGGGATGTTTCCTATGAAATCTAGTGCAAATGAATCATATGGAAAAATTCCTATGGTTTACAATCCTACGAATCAAACAACCAAGATAGGAAAAATTCCTAATGATTAGAATCCTCCAAAATTCCTTTGAGAATCCTTTGAATCAAAGAAGCCCTTAATCTATTTTATGATTCATGGAATTGTGCGTTGTAAAGCATAAAGTAAAAACAAATAATGGCAATTCAACTAGAAAAAAAGTTTGGGCAGTTATGATACGGAAGATTCTAGAACAAAAGAGAACCACTGTTGTTTTGAGGTTTGTGCATTATGCTTAAGTTCAACCATGGAGTCTGCTAGATTGTACATGTGGCAAAATCCGGTGGGGGGCTAGAAGATGGTGCGAGGGGCCGAGTGGAGGGAGACTATGAAGGAATGCACAAGTGCGAGATCAATATTAGAGAGAGGGGGCGAACACGTGCGCTGTTGCACGCAGTGGCGGAGCCATGAAAAATAAATGAGCTAGGGGGCCAAGCATTGCTAATCCTTTACGAGGAGGGTCAATTCATGAAATTAAACCTTTTTTAGCAGCAATTGTCTAATGATCACATTCATATTAGCCTCGATATATAGTGATGTTAGTGGGGGGAGCAGGGCCCTTACTGCCCCATGTCTTCGCCATTGTGCACGCGTCTGAGAGATGAAGCGGAAGGCATGGATGATGAGAGGGGGACGTTGGATATATAATTAATGTGGGTGTATTAGCTATTTATGTTAATCCTATATAGAGAGGTATAGATTGGTCGATATGGACGTGGGAGAGGTATAGATTGATCGATGTGGACATGGGAAAGACGGTGAGACCTCACTGGATATATCGATTGATCGGTTTGTGTGGAAAACTATGAAAGACTAGCTATATACACACATACATAGAGGAACATCGATCGTTGCGCATGCACGCGTGAGAGATAAAGAATGCCCAGTATGATGGAGAGGGGGATGTGTGTGGGTGTGTGCTTTCATGGGAGACCGACCTAAAGAAAAAGATTGCATGCGTGCGATAGATAATGCCGACTGGTAGTGTGTGTGCATGCATGCACGAGAGAAAGTTAGTGGTACAATTATAAAGAGAAGACTACTGTGTGGGTGTAAAAGAATAGGTGAGGTCATAATCAATGTAAAGTTGAGTTCAAATATTTGAATAAGAGATCCTGATGTTTGAAACCCATGCATGCATGAATATAACGGAGATCTACGCGGTGTGGTTTGGAAATGAGCATTTTGTAATGTATACACATTGAACAAGGTCAGGCTGATTTGAATTTGAGATACCGATGGCAGACATCATTTGCCCACGTCGCATCCGTGCATGGACACACTATTCTAATTGGAGATGATGGGCGGCTTTCGCATCACATATCTATATCTATACCCCTATATATATTATATTATACTTTTCTTATTGTGTGATGGTAACTTTAACTTTGAAAGATGGTCGTTGGATGAGACGAATCCGATGGTCCCAAGATGGCAAATTTGAGCACTATTGGTCGTTGGATATCATCTAGATTCCACCAGATTTCGCCACATCTATAATCTAGAAGACTCCATGGTTGAACTTAAGCATAATGCACAAACATCAAAACACAAGCACTTCTTATTTGTTCTAGAATCTTCCGTATCAGAATTGCCCAAATGTTTTTCTACATGATTTGCCAATATTTGTTTTTACTTTATGTCTTACAATGCACTATTCCATGAATCTTAAAATAGATTAGCTTTCTTATAAAAACTAGATGATTTTGAATGAAATGAACTATAAGAATTAAACGAACATCTACATCATGCATATATGACTCAAAGCTTGCATGCTATAATGTGGTATTTATTCATAATTTGGTTGCCAAATTTCATGCGTGCAATGCACGTGTACCTTACTATAGTCTAAATGGTGTTTGTGTGTGTGTTGTGCGTGTTGAGGTGCAAATTGTCTTTTTTGGTACACGTTAAGCTTGTTCTTCCAAAATTTCAAGCCGCCTTGTTATGCCAAAATTGAAGCTAGCGTCTCTCGCTTCATCGTCTTCTAAACTCCCGCCTCTTCAACCCGCTACTTGTTAGCCCGAAATATTTAAGATATATCTTTGTCTCGTTGTGTTCGACACCTCCCTCCATCTCAACCCGCGCTTTGCTATTCGAAATTACAACGCTGCGAAAACTCCCACCTCCTGTGAAATCCCGACACGTGAAATGCCCGTGGTACCCTGAACCGAAAGAACCGCCTCAAATCGGTGGGGGTACTTTCGAACTTACCCCACATTTCGGACAAACGCGTCTCTAAGCCATGGTTCCCCACTGCCATCCCATCCTCCCACCCATTCGTACACCGAGGCCGCGAAAACCCGCGAAGAAACCCCACACCCTGCTCCGTCCGCCACCCAGCCGGAGCCTCTTCCTCGACGACGTCGTCCACAGCAACACCTCAACGTCCCTCATCCACCGTACCGGATGAGGATCTGTCATCGATCTCATCATCTCGCCGGTTCAGCCACCCCGTCCTCCACCTCCAAGGAGCTTCCCCGATGTTCCCCTTGTCTTTCGCGCCACCTCCATTCCCACACCGTCGTCTTCACCTGCACCACCGAAAGAGCATCATCATCACCGTTTCCTCGGATGAAGATGCGGCCTAGTCGGCGCCACCAAAGAGGTTGTACACTAATCGCCGCATTTTCTTCTTGATTCGATCTCACGGTGCTGCCGGCGCTCGGTCCCGAGCCGACACAGCGCAGCTCCATCCACGGCGGCGTCGCCGGCCACTTCCTCCATGGTGTCGCTCCCTCGACGGCGACGTCCACATCAGTAGGAGCTGCTGCTGCTCTGCTCTTGCTCTCGGTCCCGTGCCTGGTCTGCTCTTACTATTGCTCTTGCTCTTGCTGCTGCTCTCGCTCTTGCTCTTGCTTGCGATGCTGCTCCGATTTGGCTACACTTCAGTCGACTGAATCGACTTTTGGGTCAGTCGATTTTCAAGGGGTGGGCTCGCCGGGGTGAAGGAAGAACCAGCCGCAGCGGGGAGGGGGGCTCGCCGGAGAGGTACCCCACTATCTATTTTAGGGCTCAGGATGGGGCGGTGGTCGCTGGCGGTGGTGGGGCGTTGGCGGGGTGGTGGCGTGGGGATTGCCGGAGAAAAAGCTTGGCACAGGGGGGCCTAGAGGGATGGCCAGGGCGGCGGCGGACCGGCGGTGGGAAGTGTTTTTGAGGCGGGCGGGGCGGCGCACCACCGGCCGCGGGCGGCGGGAGGCTGCTGTTTGGCCGGTGGTGGCTGGCGGCTCAGGGGGGTGGAGGTTGAAGATGAACTGCAGGCCCTTGATTTCGTATCCAACGGCTGCAAAATCGACTGACCAGAGATGAAAAAGTCAGTCGACCGACATGTAGCCTCACCTTGCTAGTGCATTTAGTTTCGACAGCAAAATTCTGTTTCGACAGCAAAATTCAGTTTCGACAGTTAGGTTCAGTTTCAACAGTTAAGTTCAGTTTCGACAGTTAAGTTCAAAGATGAGCGGCTGATGTATTTTACATCTAGCACTTTGTGGTTATGTATTTTACGTCATGTACTGGAGATGCTATTAGAATTCCACTCAGGTTAATGTTGTTCGTTGTCTCTCTTGTCCTGCTTCAGCCTCGGCGTCGTACAACTCACCGGAGCTGCTCCAACGATGAAACCCTCCATCACAGCGGAGCAGTACCTCGGGCTCCATCTCCAGACGCCTAAGATCTTCTTCCCCTCCTCCGACAGCAAAGTCAGCCGGAGAATCCTCACCGGCCAACCCAATCACGCTGAAATCAACATGGCTTCGCCAAAGAGGTTGTACACTTGTTGCATCTCTTTTTACTCTATATGTTATATATATTGTCCACTGAGCACTCGTAGTAATCGGAAATAGGATTATTTTATCCTACTATATGACATGCAGTGAGGTACCAGGCAACTTAGCTATCCGTGATGGACTCTCTTGAACGTCATCATTATTTATCTCTGCACATTTGAGCTGTGCGTTTGTCGATGGGCCTGGGAGTTGAGCTAGTATGGCAGTGGCCTAGGTCCAAAGTAATACAAGTAGCACAAAAACATTTTTTTAGTGTAGGATTTTCCTTGCTCAAGCCTGCCTACTAGAATCGCCAGTGCTTGAAAGGAAAAGTGAACGAAAAACATAGGAATTGGAAAGTTTCCTATGGTACTACTTTTCATGAATTTGGTGCAAAGGAATGGAGCAAAGGAAAACTGTAGGATTTGTTCCTTTAGTGTCTCCTTGAAAGAAAAACCATAGGAATTCTAATTTCCACTTCTCCTCCTTTTCATATTCCTACTCATCAAGCACAAGACTAAGAGATAGAAGCATAATAGCATTATAACCGTATATTTTCTTGTGGTTTGACTTAATCTCGCCATGCTTTTTTGCATCCTGTGATCTTCCAATTGTTGTGAATCAAACACCCAGTGTCGGTGTACTAGTGTAGGGGTACCCTAGTACCCCGAACTCGTGCACGGACGGTCGCAGCGCCCCAAGGCCGGGCTGGCCTGATGGCCGCCAAGACCCTCAGTAGCTCCCTTGGAGACATTCAAGAGCAAAGCAACCAAGACCCCGACAAGAGGAGCTTGCCGGGAATGCCACTCGTATGCAAAGGAACAAGACCCCGCAAGAGGAGCTTGTCGAAGGCTTGGGGCACCGAACCCCAAAGCGCGACAAGGTTCCCGCCACAGCAAGACGCTTGCCGGGCGGGCGACCTCTTCATCTCCGCTCTAGCTCACCCGCCAACGTGTCACCACGGGCTCTCCCAAGGACGCGTGTCGGGGCTGTGCAGCCAGCGGAGAGTAGCGAAAAGCAATACGACAAGCCACTATCGTGGCGGACGGAGGCGCACTTAACGGTCCTGTTACCTTTTTCGAGGCGATCGAGACGGGCATTGATGACTCTTGTCCCTTGCCGTCGAGTTAGGTATAGGTTCTTGTACCTTTGTACATAGCGGTGTACCAACCTAGGTTATTACCATTGTAACCTTGTTTACTTGCCATATGTGGTAACCCCTTGAGCCTATAAAAGGAGGGCCGGGGCAACGAGAGGAGGTTCGATTCGCTGGGTTTCTAGCTAGCTCCAGCTTAGTTCATCACACTCAAGTTAGGTCTTGTAGCCAGCATTGCTCCCTAGCAAGAACACCGGATAATCCACAAAGCAGCAAGAGGAGTATTATCTCCGGAGAGCTCGAAGCTGGGTAAAAACCCTCTCGTGCGCATCACCTCGACCCGCTCTTTGTGCGGTCTCCGCCTCCGAACCACAAAGGGACCCAGGTCCCGAGGGTGCTCGTGGGGCACGATCAGCTCTTCCCCGACATCTTTGGCGCGCCCGGTAGGGGCGCCGAGGCTGTGTGAACCGGTCCGCGGTCGCACTAGCAACTCCATCGACGTCTTCGTCGACATGGCGCCAAGAAGAAACCTTCGGCAGCAGCTGAGCCATCCGCGTCGAACCCACCACCACCGGAGCCGTCAGGCGGTGGGGAAACGCTAGCGGAGGGACCGGCGTCGCCGAGAGCCCACGACGCCGCCAGGTCAAGGACAACGCGCGCGGCATCGGCGTCCGAATGCGCACCGCGCCCATCGCAGGAGGTGCGGATAGACAGCGCCACGATACTGTGGGCGCCATACGCCATTGGATCAAGGCCAAGCTGGAGGATCCCGAGGCCCTCGAGACCGCATGCGCCCCAAAGATGCGGTGCAGTGGGAGGGGGTACGCTTGCCGGGGGATGCTGCTCCTCCCAACTTGGTTAGGAGTCCGAGCACATCCCGTTCTTCGCTCCGTACACCGCTGCCGCCAACCACACCAGCGAAGCCTTGGCAAGAGCTCAGCTGCTCTAGATTACCTCCAACGGCCGATAAGGTCGACGAATGGAGGGCCACAATTCAAAGTCTCATCGGCCGCTTAACGGCGACGCCCCGCTGCAACCAAGTGCTTTACAGCCGCGACGGGCGATAAGGCGCGAGCCGATGGCGACGAGACTTATGGGGGTGCACCCACCAGACACTCCCCTCCCGAAGGCCAAGATCGCCGACTCGCGGATCCACCTCGACATCGACTCCACGGCGCCGTTGATCCACGAGCTCGCCGCGACCAACGCCAAGTTCTTCGAGCGACAAGAAGAGGACGCCGAACCCGTGACGAAGCGCCAAGAGAAGCGCGCCAATCGACCAAGCGCCGGCCCACCGTCGATATGCATGCGCCAGGGGAACCAGCGACTTGCCGTCTGACGCTGTAGGTTGCCCTGCGCTCACTCGTGAGCTGCGGCAAGTCCGGTGGCCCGACAAGAAGAACTTCAAACCAGATGTGCCGGAGAAGTACGACGGCTGGACGATCCATCGGAGTTCTCAAAGATCTACACCATCGCGGTGCAAGCTGCGGGGGCGGGACGACAAGATCCTCGCCAACTACTTCCCTTGGTGCTCAAGCCAAACGCCGATCTTGGCTCATGCACTTGCCGGATAGCTCTATTTCTTCTTGGGCAGATTTATGCCACCAGTTTGTTGGCGCCTTCACAGCGCCACAAGCCTCATGGCGGGAGAGTGATCTCCACCTGCTTGCCTGAAGGAGGGGAGTCTCTGCGCAAAATTCATCCGAGATTCAATGAGTGCACTATAACATCCCAGACGTCCACCCTGCTGCGATGATTAGTGCATTCCATCGTAATGTACGAAATCGCAGGATGAGAGAGGAGATGGCGATGTGCAAAGTGAAGGACGCCAACGAGCTCTACGCCTGGCCGACAAGTGTGCACGCTACGAAGAAGGAAGAAGGCTCCTGGAGAGAGTGTAGGAGCAGAGTCGGACAAGAGGGACCGCCCGGCAAGGAATAGCCGCGGCGGAACAACAGGAGGAAGAAAACCAAGAAGTACTAGTTGTCGAGCAGTCCGGCAAGGATGGTGCCGCCAACCAAGCCAAGGCCGGTGGCTCCGCAAGGAGGTTGCCATTGACACCGATCGCTAAGTCGTGGCGGCGCGACAAGCCCGATAGCCAACAAGCAAGATTGTAAAATTCACCGCACTAAGGGCCATGATCTCCGTGAGCTGCAAGAAAGTCGAGCAGCTTGTTGAGCTACGAAAGCTGAATACGAGCGGCGGGACAAGGAGAAAGCCCAAGAAGGTGCAGGTGCAGCAAGTAAGAAGAGACCCGTCGGGAGGACGCCATGCAGCAAGGCAAAGCAGCGGCAAGGAGACAGACCTCCCCGTGGCCGCGACAAAGAAGAAGATGAAGATGAAGATGACGAGGACTATGAAGATGATGAAGCTGATGAGCAGGAGTTTCAAAAGGCAACGGAGGTCCTTTGCGTCGATGGTGGTGCGTCCCTGCATACCTCGCACCGCCAACTCAAGCAATGGATGCGTGAGGTCAATGCAGCAGAACCATCCATAGAGTCACGCAAACCTCTGAAGTGGTCCAGCACGCCCATCATCTTTGACATTGAGGATCACCCCGATCGCATCATCGCGGTCGGTGCTTGCCGATGTTGGTCCCACCAACCATCCGCAACCTCAAGGTCACAAAGATGTTGGTTGACGGCGGGCCGCCTGCATTTGATCTCCTCCGCAGTGCTCCGTGCTTCAAATCCTGACAATGAGCTCAAGAAACTGGTACTTTCAAGGAATCAACCCAGGAAGGAGCAAGCCCAAGGGAAGATCACGCTGCGGTAACATTCGGCAGCTTAACTCAACTTCGAACAGAGAGGGTCACATTTGACGTCGCGATTTCCCATTGCCCTACAATGGCATACTCGGCCGTCCGGCACTCGCCAAGTTCATGGCCGCCTCTCATTATGCTTACAACCTACTCAAGATGCCCGGCCCGATAAGCGTCATTTCTGTCCACGGCGACAAGAAGGATGCACTTATCTGCGCCGATAAGATTTACCGGGATGCAGCGGCCGCTACAGATAGCAAACTACTTACCGCTGGAGCTCCCGGGGCGAAGAAGAAGACCACCAGGTCCGGCAAGAGCTCTGTTGCCCACTCCGGCAAGCGCACCTCTTCGGAGTGCTGCGCTACCGTCGAGGACGCACCATCGAGCTCCACCGGCAATTGCAACAAGACGATGGCAGCTCCGCCAAAGACCAAGAAGGTGCCCGCTAAGGAGGACGGCACTGGTGGCACTTACACCATCAGTGCCACGCTTGATCCTAAATAGGAAGGCGAGCTCGTTGCTTTCCTGCGGGCGAATGTCGATGTGTTTGCATGGCAACCGTCTGATATCCCCGGTGTTCCCAGGAAAGTAATTGAGCACCACCTAGCTGTCTCGTCCTCACGCGGGCCGTCAAGCAAAAAGTTAGGAAAGCAGCAAGTGGGCGCCAAGAATTCATAGCGAAGAGATCAAGAAATTGGAAGCAGCAGGCTTGTTAGAGGAGTCCTCCACCCCACGTGGTTGGCCAATCCGTAGTGGTACGCAAGGCTAATGGGAAATGGAGACTTTGTATTGACTTCACAGACGTTAATAAAGCTTGTCCCAAGGACCCATTTCCCTTGCCGCAGATCGACCAGATTGTTGACTCCACAAATGGGTGCGATCTGCTTTCTTTCTTGATGCATATTCGTGGTATCATCAGATCTTCATGGTAGAAGAGGATGAAGAGAAAACCGCATTCATCACACCATGTGGCACGTACTGCTTTATACGGATGCCTTTCGGTTTGAAGAATGCTGGTTCAACCTTTGCAAGGGTAGTCCATGATGCTTTTGGACCACAGATGCACAGAAATGTAGAAGCCTACATGGACGACATAGTGGTCAAGAGCAAGGACAGAGCGACTCTGATTCAGGATTTAGATGAGACGTTTGCAAACCTGCGCAAGATCAACCTCAAGCTCAACCCCGAGAAGTGCGTGTTTGGAGTCCCTTCCGGCAAGCTTCTCGGGTTCTTTGTATCCCAGCGGGGAATTGAAGCCAATCCCGACAAGATCAAGGCCATTGAGCAGATCGAAGCACCAAAGCGCGTCAAGGACGTCAGGAGGCTTGCCGGTTGCGTGGCTGCTCTCAGCAGGTTCATCTCTAAGTCTGCTGAGCGCCATACTGCCGTTTTCAAGATTTTGAAAAGGCAGGTCCAATGAAATGGACTCCCGAAGCGGAGGCTGCGCTGCAGGACTTGAAGAGATACCTGTCCTCCACTCCGATACTTGTCGCACCTAAACCACAAGAAAAGTTGTTGCCGTATATAGCAGCGACCAATCAAGTGGCTAGTGTTGCGTTAGTAGCGGAGAGGGAGGCAGATGATGAGCCGGCAACCGAGGCAGGTGCGTCCAGCGACGAGCGGGGGGCTTCGCCGTCAAGCTCTGGTCCCGGCAAGGACGGATCAGCGCAGGGTTGCGGCAAGATACGGAAGAAGATGGTGCAGCGCCCAGTCTACTTTGTCAGTTCCCTTCTGCAGGGGCTAGATCGAGGTACTCTGGCGTGCAGAAGCTGCTTTTCGGCCTCCTCATGGCCTCGAGAAAGCTGCGCCATTACTTCCAAGCACATGAGATAACAGTTGTCACTCGCTTTCCGCTGAAGAGGATTTTGCAAAATCCAGAAGCAACAGGCAGGATTGTTGAGTGGGCACTGGAATTGTCAAGCTTTGGTCTTAAGTTCGAAAGCACTTCAACTATACAGAGCAGGGCATTGGCAGAATTCATAGCAGAGTGGACGCCAACACAGGATGAAGAGATTCCAGAGACGAGCATCCCCGTCAAGGAGGCAAATAAAGAGTGGTTGTTGTACTTTGATGGTGCTTTCTCACTGCAAGGCGCTGGTGCTGGCGTGCTGCTCATCGCACCCACCGGAGAGCACCTCAAGTACATAGTCCAGATGCACTTTCCCAAGGAACAAGCAACAAACAATACTGCAGAGTATGAAGGCTTGCTTGTCGGTCTCGTGGATTGCAGTGGACCTTGGGATTAAGAAGCTCATTGTCGGGAGACTCACACTTGTCGTCCGCCAAGTGAACAAAGACTACCGTGAGTCCGTTGATGGAAGCGTCGTCGATGAAGTGAGGAAGCTGGAAGAGCACTTTGAAGGCTCGCAAATGGAACACGCTCCAAGAGCGCAGAATGATATAGCTGATGGCCTCTCCAAATGTGCCGCACTTAAGTTACACTGTGGAACCAGGGATTTTGTGCTCAAGCTGACTCAACCAACCGTGGCACCATCAACAGACAGAGCAAGAAGAGAAAATTGGTTTCGGCGACTACTTCCCGCAGAGCTCTCTGAAGCCGCCACTAAGAAGGTCCCTAGAACCAATGCAAATATCATCGAGGAGCAGTCTGCTCCGACAAACCCACGCAGTTTGTATCGTCAAGCAACGCCCCCGACAAGCTTAGCTCCGCAAGCTTGACGGGAACATCGAGCTCCGCGGACCCGCAGGTCCTTGCCGTAGAAGCTGATGGTCCCGCAGTGACAGATGAGCCTTTAGTCCTCGTTGTCGAGCCACAGGCTCCAACTTGGGCACAGCAGATCGTCCATTTCCTGCAGACAGGAGAACTTCCCGAAGAGCAAGAAGAAGCGGAAAAAGTAGCCCGGCAGTCAAGTATGTACCAGTTTGTTGACAAGATCCTGTACAGAAGAAGACTCAACGGAGTGAAATTGAAGTGTATTTGCCGGGAAAATGGACAGAAGCTGTTGGCAGAGATACACGGAGGCATATGTGGTTACCACATTGGCACAAGAGCACTTGCCGACAAAGCTTTCCGGCAAGGTTTATTCTGGCCAGAAGCCCTCCAGGATGCAACTGCACAAGTAACCAAGTGTGAAGCGTGCCAGTTCCATTCAAGACAGATACACCAGCCAGCTCAAGCTCTCCAGACGATCCCTTTATCCTGGCCCTTCTCGATCCAGGGCTCGACATCTCGGCCCCTTCCCGAAGCTGTCGGGGCTTTGAGTACTTGTACGTCGCAATCGACAAGTTCACAAAGTGGCCGAAGTGGAACCAGTGAGGAAGGTGACCGCCAAATCGGCCGTCAAGTTCTTGGTCAATTGTTTGCCGCTTTGGGATTCCTAACCGGATCATCACCGACAACGCACGCAGTTCACGAAGTCGCACCTTCATGCAAGACGCCCAAGATCTTGGCGCCAAGATCTGCTTTGCTTCCGTTGCTCATCCGAGAAGCAACGGTCAAGCGAGAGAGCAAACGCTGAAGTGCTGCGAGGACTCAAGACCGAACTTTCGACAGCTGCACAAGTGCGGAAGGAATGGATCGAGGAGCTGCCGGTGGTTCTTTGGTCGATCGAACGACGCCAAATCGAGCCATCGCCGCACACCCTTTGCTCTAGTCTACGGAGCGAGGCAGTTCTCCCCACGGAACTCAGATAATGGGTCACCTCGAGTGCTCGCTATGATGAGTTTGAGCAAGAGCAGCTGCGACAAGATGACGCTGCTCCTCGAGGAAGATCGCCTTGAGCTCTCAGACGAGCTGCTCGTTACCAGCAAGCTTTGCGCCGCTAACATAGCCGCAGTTAATGCCGAAGCTTCGAGGAAGGCGACCTTGTTCTTCGCTGCTCAATCCGCCAAGAATTCTAACAAGTTGACGCCGAAGTGGGAAGGCCCTTATCGGGTAAAACGAGTCACTAGGCCTGGCGCTGTCTGCCTTGAGACCGAAGACAGCTTTCCGGTGAGCAATTCCTGGAACATAGAGCATCTTCGTAAGTTTTACCCATGAGGCGCGGTTGCCGAACTGCTCCGCAACCACCCTTTTGTACAAGTCTTGCCGCTGTTGCATGTAATCCTTTGTACAAAGCCGGGCGCAGACCCCGTGCATCAGTAAAGCCTATGGTTGCACACATTTTTGTTAATGCATGCTTTCATGGTCATATATGCATGCGGTTACTAACATCTTGTGCAGCACCCACACCTGGTAAGCGATAATGAGCCATTAGGCTTCACAACTATCTTTTTCTCTTCTTTCTTCTCAAACAAGAAGAAGGTTCATCCACCCACAAGTTAACCGGGGGGAGAGGAGGAGATAGTGGTGTGGGCATCGCTCGAGGAACTGTCGCTTTGCCGGAAGACGGGCAACAGAAAAGCTAAGTTGCTAAGTTTAAGCGACCAGTTTTAAATTTTTAAGTTATCTTCCTCGAACGATAAGTACTTTGTATGGAAAACCTGTGCGCGGAGGAACCAAATCGTGACTAGTCGCGCCCTTACTTTGTTTCGAGTCCGCTCAACAACTTAAGTGAGCTGCGGCTAGTCCGCGACGAGGTTGCTTGTCGGTAGCGACCCCACCAAAGAAGCTGTGAAGTTCCAAGATTTCGGCGCCATGGCAAGGGTGCCGCACCGCAAGTTTCCCGAAAGCGAGGGGCAGAAACATACAAGGAAGAAATCGAGTAAAGGAAATAACGTTGCATTCGATTGCCTAAGATAGTGTATATTACATAATGACTTGTCGCAGATCTAATAGATTTTTCGCCTAAACATGATCTCTGAAGTGACAAGAAAAAGATAGACTTGGCGGCCTAATCCACGCTGGTCGCCTCGAGCCTCTTAACTCCGCCACCCTGTCCACAATGGGTGCGACAAGGGTCTTGAGCGCTTCAACCTCGGCGGATGAAGGAAGGGACTTGAGGGCCTTGGAGAAGTCAACGCCTGGGTTGCGGAAGGCCACCTTCAAGAACACCTTCGAGAGCCTCGGCACAGACTTGGCGTGATTCCTCCGCCAGATTGCTTGGAACCTCATCCCGAGCCGCGGATGCCCGCCAACACGCCTTTGAAGAATAGATGAGCTTGACACGGGTTGGAGGTTCTCGTCGGTGGAATATCCGAGATCTGTCATCCCCAACGCTATCAGCTCATTAAGGATGTCGGCGGCGGTGTCCACGAGACCTTCTCGTCCAATGCATTATGCTGTCGAAGATCATTCTGGCGGTCACAGATTCGACAAAGAACTCCTCGGTGGCCTTGATTTTCTCCAAGAGGCGGTTCCCGCCTCCTGGCGCTGCTCAACGCCTCCGACAAGGTGGTCAACTTCAGCTCCAGATCCGCCTTTGACGACCTTGGACGGCATCGATTTCCTTGATCCTTTCAGCCAAACGGCCCCGCAGCTCGCCGAGGGTGTGGCGTCCTTCTCACGCCGCGCTTAAGCCCGGCGACCTCCTCGGCACTCTTCCGGAGAGTGGACTCCAGCTGAGCCACCTCGCCTCTAGATCTCTCTTGGCGGCCTCGGCAGCCAAGCGCATCTTTTGCCTCTTGGAGTGGCCCGCTAATCGCTTGCTTCCAGCGCGAGATCTTCCTCAAAGCTGTCGAGGTTGATCTTCCTTCGCGCCACTCACCTTCTCGAGCGGAGAGCTTCTCGCCGCAAGCCTATGTTGCTCCTCAACCTCGCCCTTCTCCAAGATAAAGGCCGTGCGCTGCTCAAAGAAGCTGCTCCCGAGCCTCTGCGATGTCCCGGAGAGTCTCTTTGTTGGCGCGCTGGAGCTCTTCCGCACGTTTCTCAAATCAGCTCCGCCCTCGCGACAAGCCTCTCTGACTCCAGTTTGGCTTGTCGGGTGCGGTAGAGCAACAACAACCTCCTTAGCAGCTGCTCTTCCTCAGATTCACCACTGCTGCTGCTCGGGGCATCAACCAGCGACAGCCCGGCGGAGGCAAGCAGCTCCGCATCGAAGGTCTCCCCTTCGGCTGGCGCCGAGCTTGATGAAGACACCTCACCGCTTTCGGTAGGCGCCGGCTGGGGCTCCTCGAGTCTGTACGGCATCGGTGGCGGGGGATCGGCGGTCAGCGCAGCGCTGGCGCTCTGTGGCCTCCGGCCGTCGGTCGATCGCGGATTCCTCCCCACCTCTGCACCAGCAGCCTCGGCGGCCTCCTCGCCAAGGGCTTGTCGGCACCAGCTTCCTCCTCCTCCATGTTGGCGGCATCGACATCAAGCCGCCGGGCGTCTTCCTCACCGGCAGCCTCGGTTTCCATCGGGTCTCCA
This sequence comes from Aegilops longissima, assembly GCA_021605205.1. Lineage (NCBI taxonomy): Eukaryota > Viridiplantae > Streptophyta > Magnoliopsida > Poales > Poaceae > Aegilops > Aegilops longissima. The sequence continues at coordinate 427,344,074 of CM038680.1, forward strand.
GCAGATGGATCTGATGGTCAGAAGGAGGAAGCGCAAATCAAACATATATTCGAAAGAGGGAAACGGAAGAGCAGAACCCAAGGAAAACTATCAAGACAAGAAGGTTACCTGCAGTAGGACCAGTGGCCGCGGCCTCCACCACCGGAGGGTCGTTGGCGCCAGTCCTTGTCGGGGACGTCCCCCTTGTTGGAGAAGCCTCCCTTGTCGGAGAGTGCTCCCTTGGCGGAGAATTCTCCCTTGGTGGCGTAGTTGAAGCAAGCGGGACCTCGGGGGTGACCTTCGGGGCCTCCCGATGAGGCTGAACCTCGTGGGTAGCCTCCGCGCCCATGGGTGGCTGCTCGCCTCTGCGAAATCCAACAAACCAGATACCAGTAAACAGAAAAGCATCCAAGCGCGCCTAGCCACGGGAAGCATACCGGATACTTACGCTGGGGGCTGTGCTGGGGGCTGCTCTATTGAAGGGTTGCCGGGTCCGGCAAAGGAGTCCCGGACGTGCCCCCTGTTGCTACTTGGGAGTCGTCTGGGATGACAACAACCGGCGTCTTGGCCCTCTTCGGCGCCCTCTGAGCTGCCGCGCTGAAGAAGAAAGTTCAGAGTGGAACCAGTTAGATATAAGACGAAGCAATAAATTGGAAGATTACAAATAGCAGTGGCAAGATCTTACTCTTCCTCTTCTTCCTGAGCTGAGAGCGGATAGATCAAACTCTGCTCCAGTATGACGGATTGGGGGAGAAGACTCCCTCTGACGCTTGGCGGGTGCAGGGGCCGCGGCTCCAGAAGGCCCTGCGCCCGTCGCCATGGCGGGACGAGGCGCCCCCGCGGCAACAGTCTATGCAGATAGAACCACGGTTGTACTTGCCCAAGAATCAGCCCCACCACACATAACCCACACTCATGCAGATTGTACCCCTACCCAGTTGGACAGAGAACCAGCTACACCCCTTCTAACCCCAACCCCGGCAGATAGACACCCAGTTCCCGTTGACACAAAGACCGTCTCCACCAGAGAGCACCCAAACACGAAGCAGTTAGTAAGGCAACTGCAAAGTGCCCAAATCACGAGGACCACCACTCCGAACCCGAAGTCAACGCTTAAAGCAGAAGAAGAATTGTTCTCAGGTCAGGTTCCATAGCTATGGTTCATACTACTTTGCTCTTGCATCACTGTATTTACTGGTAGCAACCAATTTCAAATTTGAAGGATGCAATTGAAACTCCAATGGCGCAACATGTATGTTTTAAACCTGTTTCTTCAACGTGTTTGGTTGTTTGCTGTTGTAACTTGCTCTATGTTGATTTCAGTTTCAATTGAATAAACAGTTATGTTCTCATGCCATGCACACTACAAGTGTTGTTATTGCTGTGTAGTTTCCCACACTTATATTCTGTCTATGCTGCTTTGTCTTAAATAGATATGATTCGAACTGTATCTATCTTGATTTGGCAACATAAACTAGAATGATATAGACCATATAGTGACCATACTACATAGATATATGTTTGTTTCATGCTGTTATCCTGTCCACCTTACTACTGAACTGGTTTACCAAAATGAGTTTCATATACTACATTGTAAACCTGAGATGTGTTTATTTGTTTCTCTTTTAGAACGCGGATAAAATATTGGAGAAGAGTACCCTGTTATGCAATGGTAAAGTAAGTAATGCAGATAAGGTTCAAGATAGTGAGACATCCCTGTTGGTCTCCAAGAAAGCTGATAAAAACTATATTGAGGACACTGAGACAACCCCAAAGTCCTGTCTTGATGTATTGTTCGAGTTACTGGCTACCACTGCTGGCACCAGCTCTTCGAACTCGTTGCCTAAATCAGTTCGGCTTCTTGACTCTCAACTTCAAGTTGAAAGACATCGATCAGATGTTATGCCACAGGAAGCCGAAGGACTGAGGAAGTCCCTGCAGAATTCACATGCATACTTTCTGGTGCAACAGCAGGCGCTGGAGGACTTAAGCGCCAAACAAGAGAGAGTTAATAAGCTTGCTAAGCATCTTGCCAGCATTATGGGTACCCAGGATATTGTTTCTTGAGCTCTTCAAGTGGTTTCAGTTCTGGACTTGTTTTGTCTTGGCGTTTATATGTCATTTGTGTTCCCTATATTTGCACCGGTGGCGAACTTTGATGCCCAAAGGATGTAATATGTGTAATAGCCGTGATAGCCTAGTGTAAGTTGCTTGCTTATTTATTTCCTTGTTGTCTTTGTTTATTTGTTTGCTTGTAGTCGGTGCAGTTCTTTTTCTGCAGTTTGCTAGTGGCTGCAATAACCTATTTTTAAAACTAGGCCACAATAACCATGGGCTAATATTTATCAGAGTGACACCGGACCTACGGGTCGAGAAAAGCAGATGGGCCTTCTACGGCCGATATAAGCAGTGGGCCTTCTACGGGCCGTAGAAACAATGGACCTTCTATGGGCCGCGAAACAATGGGCCTTCTACGGGCCAGATCATCAATGGGCCTTATACGGCAAGATGATCGATTACAAAACATGGGCCAATAACGAGTCAGCATTATGGCCGTAAACGGGATAGAGTTGGAATCGTCCGTTCATGGGCCGACCATAACGGGCCATCATTAATAGGCCGTATTTCATGGCGCTATGAAAACGGCCCAACGTGTTAACGGACCACAAACGGGCCGACTGTAACCACGGGCTGAATTTGGCCCATAAGCAGAAAATGACAGTAACGGGCCGTAAGTAAACGAATGCTGGAAATGAGCCCAAGAATAGATGGGCTCTGAGAAGGCCGAAAGATAACATGGGCTGGAAACGCCCAAGGGAATAATGGGCCCTTAATGGGTATAAAGTGATACACTATTCATTACGGGCCAGTTTCACCACGGGCCGTTAATGGGTGTAAAGTAATACACTGTTCTGTAGCGACCCGACCTCAGACGGTCAAGCCTCTGTGTTGTCTTGTGCCATCCTCGGATCAAGATGCCGGCACACACAGGACATCAATGTATATATCAAAGTGCAATCACATGTATAATTAACGTAAAACTGATATATACCTCATAAGTCTCAGCGGAAACAAATAATCGGGTGTGGAGTCCCATCAACGCCATAGGCAGGTTGAGTGTAGACCGTAACCCTGTATCGTAACTCTTACTCGTCAAAGAAAATCCTGCAACATGATACGTTGCAGCCGTGTAGGTCAGTACATTGAATGTACCGGCAAGATCACAACATGAGAAAACAGATGGTAAAGCTATACTATATGCAATTTGGCTTTGTGGCTCTGGGTCTGAGTTTTGTTTGCGTAAAAGCTGGTTTTATTTTCCCTACATCAAAGGAATAAATGAAGTCTGTACTATGGAGTTTTCTATCATGACATGGTTCCGCCAACCAATGTCTCATAGCCCAAAATCATCATAAGTTGCCCACAATTAAGTTATCAATCCGGTGTTGAGAGTTCCGAGATAGATCCAAGTCCAGATGCTAAAATTGTCATTAACCGGGGACACGGCTAATCGATTAGGTTTAAACCCTCTGCAGAGGTTTGTACACTTTACCCGCAAGATTCGATCCCTCTTTTTACGTTCTCGCACTTCAGGGTGTTTGAGAACAAGATGACCAAACATGGTCTTCCAAGAGTTCCCCGACCACCGTCCGGTGCTCATCCAATCCTACCGTAGTTCTACATCTGCTAGCACCGTCCCCAGCTAGAGTCACAACTAAGGTCAACCAAGCCGAGCCCATAGTGACTTGCGGTTGCACAGTAAGCTTCCGGCATGAAGTATTCTTCCGTCTCTTTGAGTCTGGGTGAAGCTTTCCGCAAGATGTCATGGCGCTTCTCCATGCATCCCGCCAACCACTGGATTCTCCAGGTGCCCGTCAACCATCCTTCACCCAAGAGTGTGTATTGAATTCTTGTCTCGAGTCTTGAAGTCTTGAGGCCTTGAAGATGCAGTCCTTGCAGATTCCATCATGGAGTTGTCGTCATTGACGAGATCCTCCATTCTCACACCACTCCCGAGCACTCATACCAAACCCCGTCTACTATAGCATAGCATTAAAATAAAATATCGTCCGGGCTTGGTAATGTATGATGGGTTCCTACCTCATGCATACTACTCAACTACAAGAATTCAATATCACTACTGGAGGGTTTGTTGCGAAGATGACACTAGATGCAATAAAACACATAGGTATGAAAAACATGGTCAAAGTGAACTTGCCTGGTATTACTTGATGAAGATAACAAAACTCTCGAATAATGACTTGGTAGAACTAATCGTCACTCCGTTGAAAATCTATATAGTCAAACATAGCATTCACATAAGCAAACATCCTAGCAAACAATTTTAGCACTTGAAATAACAATCAAAACAGCAAGGAAAATCGATAATAAAACTCAAACAAAATCAAAAGAAACTTCAAATAGAACTACAAAGAAAAACTACTAACGAAGATCTATGACTTTGCTACAAACATCTAATATAGTTTTGCCGTAAGTAAAAACTTGACAACAATTAAAATACTAAAGTAATAAATTAACAGAAAATAAAATGTAAAATAACTAATTTAACATAAAGTATTTTTTTCCATAAAATTTTATTTGCAAAAGAAACAAATAAAAAGCTTTTATAAAACTCTAACTATGACCTATAGAAGGTTTCATACAAAACTAAGGAAAATAAATTTTTAAAATAAAATAAGTTTTCTCCTGTTGTCTAACAGAAACACAACTAATTTTGTCAAAAGTGACAAAAGAAATAATTTAAAACTAATAAAAACAATAAAGAAAAAGCTAAAACAGAACTAATACTAAAACAGTACTGTTTTGCTAAAAACCTTATTTAAATTAACCTGAAAATAAAATACTAAATAATACTGGATAAACAAAGGTCCTAGAGACCAGGAGCAAAAAGAATCGGTCTAAAATAATATTCCTAACTCAAAATATCTCAAATCTAGTGATTTGAGAAAATTCATACAAACACAAATTTAAACTGCTCAAATATGAAATACAATTGAACTAACAGAAACTTCAGCAAATTTGTGACACATAGCAATTGGAATCACTCAAAATACTAAAAACTCTAAAAGATATGAATTTTCTAAGATTGCTATTTTCTGAAAAAATGAATTACGGGATTTCGTGGATCTCACCGGAGTAGTCGTCGGAGTTGGGGAAGAAGATCGGATCCGATGTTGCGGTTGCTCCTAGAGGAAAGGAGATCACGGGCGGTGGAGAGGAGATCATATAAACCTCAGGAGAGGTCGAGGCCGGGCGGCACTTGGCGGCGGCGGTGGTGCTGCTGCTTCTGCTGCTGCAGAGAGAGGAGAGGAGAGGAGAGGTGTTGGTTTGATGTGTTGGAAGGGGGGTGCTTGGGTATTTATAGTGGGGAGGGAGGGTTTTTCTTGGGGTAGGGGACAAGAATTAGAGTAGGATTAGGAAACAAAAGGAAAAGATCTAGACACAAATCGGAATAAGCGAAGTAGGACAAAAGTCCTACTAGGAAAAGGGAAAAGAAGCGGCGGCTCCCTCCTGGCTCCTCGGTGCGGCTGGTGGATGGCCTTGGCCGGCCGATCGCTGGCTTGGCCTTGGGCCTTGGCCCTTGGCCAAGGCTAGCGAATTTTTTTTTTTTGACAGAGACAACAAAACAAAAAAATAAAAATTTTATATAGGCATATAATATATCAAAATTTTCAAAAAAGATTTTCTACAACATGAACACTATTTTAGCTTCAAATAAAATACACACAAATTTTAATAATTCACACAGTGCTACCGGTCCAATAAAATCCAATAAAAATCATTTTAAAATACCAAAATGACTTCAAATTAATTTCTCTCCAATTTTCTGATGTAGGGAATCATGTTACCCTATTTTCCATATATTTTGTTTTTGGAGAAAATAATTTGAATAAAACTCAAATAACTCCAATTGGAAATAAATTCAAAAGAACTTTGAATTTAATTCTTTTAAAACTCCCAACTCATATTTCATTTAATTTGAAGAAGTCATTTTATCTTCTCTCGTGAAAATCATTGAGTTGCATAAAGTTTCAGAATTGGAAATATTTTCCAAATGAAATTCAAATATTTTCAACACCCTTGTCATTTAAATAAATGGAAGAAGTCATGTCATCTTCTCTCCAGGGTTTTGTGATGAAAAGAATTTGAATTCCCGAAGATCATAAAAGCAAAAATGAAAGTTTGGGAAAGTCCTTTTATTCCCTCTCAATTAATTTTCAAAAAGTTTCAGATTCACTCACTTTCAGTCAATCAATCAAACAATCAACCAAAACTATCTATGTGTTTATAACATTCCAAAATTTAGAATTTTGGGATGTTACAAACCTACCACCCTTAAAATGAATCTCGTCCTCGAGATTCGGAGAGGCTAGCAAGAAATAGGTTAGGGTTTGGGGTCTTCAAAAATCCATCGATCATCTCCGGGGTCTCGGGTGCTACCACCCTTAGAAGCATCGTTACAGTTCCATCAAAACTCATATACTCCATCCTTATCGTTGACAGTGTTGGTCTTCTCAGATTGTAAGGATATATCCTTCTCTGGGCTCTTTCGGTAGTGGCAAAACCTTTTCCTCAATTCCTTTGTCCATTCCTCTTGCTAAGGTTATTCCGAGACTAGGTCTTCATAGCTGACGGGTCTGGCGCCAATTCTAAACAACTATCGATATCTCATGGTGGTCAACAATTTATGGTTTCTCCTGCAGAAAACGGGTCTGGGTTGAACCTCACCGTATAACCTACGGTTGGCAAAAGCTGCCTTGTACAAGGGGGAAAAATGCTTATACCATTCTAAGGTTCAACAAGGTTTTGATCGTCGTCTCTCTACTATAGGTAAGTCACTCAGATTTACCATCCCATATAGCAAAGCGAATAATAAGGGTAAGTCGGTATGGTGATCAATCCATGCCGCACCCAAATCATTACCTTGTACATGGTTTAGCGAATCTCGCATTCTAACACTCGGTCATCCTCACAAGCATTGCAGAATTTCTCTTGTCGACGAACCAATTTCGGAAAATCCATTGATTCTGCAAGCCAAACAAAACATCTATCGTTCCTTAACAACTCTCAGGGGTTTTGCGTAAACTCCTATAGAATCGTCGGTTGATAAAATCGCAACTTCTGCCAGGGTTTTTTCCTTCAGCAAGAGTGTGCTTGCTTCTTGGCAGGTCCTGGGGCCTGTGGGTTATGGCCCATCTCATCACTTGCAATCCTTGAACACATCCTCGGGGCAACTGATCATTATCCCAACATCCAACTTCCTGGCATACTTAAAATCCATCCAATTGTACTGTCTCTTTTCCTTATATTGGCACCAAACTAAGACGTGCTTACTCAGGCTCATCATGAAATTTCCATTGATCCATATTTCCAGCGCCATACCTCATTTACGTCCAATAGTAATTTATCTCTTCATCCTCGTGGGATATCCCACATACCGAGATAAAACTTATACTTATGAAGTCCATACTCCACTTCGTGGAACATCATTATCCTTTCCAGGGTCAAGCGTCCTTACAGGGGGGATATTGGCCATCTCTGCATGGCACTTCTTCAACTGGGAAACGTGAAACACATCATGAACTCCTCGCAGTCCTTCGGGTGACTTCAACTTGTTGGTAACTTCTCCCATACGCTCCAAAACTCAGTATGGTCCTAAAAATCTTGGGGCTAACTTTCCCTTAACTCCAAATCGTTTAACTCCTCACAGAGAGGACACATGAAGACATGCTCTGTCTCCAATTTCATAGACTACCTCCTTGTGGTTTTGAGTATGCGTAACTATTCTGCCTGGACTGAGCTACTTTCAGTCTATCTCGAATCAACTTAACATTCTCTTCCGATTCCTTGATCACATTTGGTCCAAACAACTGATGGTCTCCAACGTCATCCCACAAAACTCATATTTATTTTGTCTGAAATCCATTCAGTGGGTATCCTTATCTTTTCCAGGGGTCAATGGTTCTTACAGGGTACTACCACCCTTAAAATGTTCCAATATTCCATAGACCATATTTCTCATTTCCTCGAAATTGGTCAACATCTTTCCTCGTAGGGTAACTCATAAAATCCAAAGCAGTACCAACACTGCTAACTTTATTGATTCTTAAAATATTACAATCATCTCGCTTTTCCATTACATGTCTCAACTTAACACCTGAATATAAAAACAAAAGCTCTCACTTCTACTACTCCATTTATTCTATTACAAATTCAACTATATATCACCAGTCTCCTTCTCCTTCGGACAATCTCTGGCAAAGTGCCCTGCTACATTATAACGGAAACATATTACTTCTGACAGGTTTCGAGGTTTCCTCATGATCACATAGCCTCTTTGGGTCCTCGGCTTCCATTTTGGGCAAGTGTTGATGTAGTGCCCTGACTCCTTGCATTTGTAACAGGTGACATGACTCAGGTCCTTCCTAGAATCCAATCTATTCCTCTTCCTGGACTTTTCCGTTCCAATCAGGGCTTCTATTTTCTGTGGGTCATACTCTACTTCCTCTATCGGGAATTCTACTAGATCTCCATTCAGACAATCTTGGGAGATGTGTCCTTCTTCTCCACATGAATAGCATGACTTGGTGCGGGCTTTAATTTTGTTTCCTTTGTGTGTGTCCTCAACATCTCCCTTCGTCACAGGTTGCTCCTAGAGTAAAGGAGATCACGGGGCGGTGGAGAGGAGATCATATACACCTCAGGAGAGGTCGAGGGCGCGGCGGCGGCACTTGGCGGCGGCGGTGGTGCTGCACTGCTGCTGCTGCGGAGAGGAGAGGAGAGGAGAGGTGTTGGTTTGATGTGTTGGAGGGGGGTGCTTGGGTATTTATAGTGGGGAGGGGAGGGTTTTTCTTGGGGTAGGGGACAAGAATTAGAGTAGGATTAGGAAACAAAAGGGAAAAGATCTAGACACAAATCGGAATAAACGGAAGTAGGACAAAAGTCCTACTAGGAAAAGGGAAAAGAAGCGGTGGCTCCTCCGGCTCCCAGTGTGCTTGCGCGGTGGATGGCCTTGGCCGGCCGATCACTGCTTGGCCTTGGCCTTGGCCCTTGGCCAGCAAGGGCAGCAATTTTTTTTTTTGACAGAGACAACAAAACAAAAAATAAAAATTTTATATAGGCATATAATATATCAAAATTTTCAAAAAAGATTTTCTACAACATGAACACTATTTTAGCTTCAAATAAAATACACACAAATTTTAATAATTCACACAAGGCTACCGGTCCAATAAAATCCAATAAAATCATTTTTAAAATACCAAAATGACTTCAAATTAATTTCTCTCCAATTTTCTCGATGTAGGGAATCATGTTACCCTATTTTCCATATATTTTGTTTTTGGAGAAAATAATTTGAATAAAACTCAAATAACTCCAATTGGAAATAAATTCAAAAGAACTTTGAATTTAATTCTTTTAAAACTCCCAACTCATATTTCATTTAATTTGAAGAAGTCATTTTATCTTTTCTCGTGAAAATCATTGATTTGCATAAAGTTTCAAATTGGAAATATTTTCCAAATGAAATTCAAATATTTTCAACACCCCTTGTCATTTAAATAAATGGAAGAAGTCATGTCATCTTCTCTCCGTGGTTTTGTGATGAAAAGAATTTGAATTCGAAGATCATAAAAGCAAAATGAAAGTTTGGGAAAGTCCTTTATTCCTCTCAATTAATTTTCAAAAAGTTTCAGATTCACTCACTTTCAGTCAATCAATCAAACAATCAACCAAAACTATCTATGTGTTTATAACATTCCAAAATTTAGAATTTTGGGATGTTACATGTTCATTACGGGCCAGTTTCGCCACGGGCCGTTAATAGGCCAAGAGTTACATAGGGCCTCATATGGGCTGAAAGACGTCATGGGCCATACATGGGCCAGAAGTGAAAATGGGCTGGAATCATATTGGGTGGCCCAGATGAGGCTATTGGGCCTAATTCGGATAGGGCGTAACGGGCCTTGGGTTAGCGGGCTGTAAATGGGCTATAAGCGAACATGCCGTTAACAGGCTTTACATGGGCCGGCCCGCCACCTTTTGACCAAGTCAAATGGGCCGCCTTTTCACGTGAATGGGCCTCTGTTGGGCGTGCCACGGTCGACGTATCATAGGCGCCTTCATCCAATGAGTGGATGACATCTGTCCCAACGGTGAGCCGACACGTGTTTCCTCCGACCAATGATGATTTTACACGTGGAAAATCCCCATTGGTCGGGCTGTTAATGGGTTATCGGATCCAAAACCCGACCCGATAGCTTAACGGCGTTCCGTTATGGTGGATGCCACGTGTCGGTCACCCTTGACGAAAAGCACTTCGTGGACGCGATTTATCGTCATGGAAGTGGACACTTCCGTGATGATAATTTTGGTAATGTCATGGAACACTTCTACGACGGCACAGGTATGACTATCTTGATTCTGTCATAAATTTGTCATGGATGTACATGCATGACAAAAAACAAGACCTACTGTGACAAACACATATCATCACAGAAGTGTATTTTTTTATAGTGACAGTGGCACACAGGAGGTGGAAAGGTATACAGTGGTTAAGCGTATCACCTGTCATTACGGTCAAGGCACATTAAATGTGCCCCTTAGGTGTCCCGTTGCTTTATTGGGGACGGCAACGAGGCCCGTCCCGTCCATCGCTGCTCCGCCTTGCTCCAACACGCGCCCAGGCCAACGAGGCATGCAGCGCCACACAAGCTGGCAGGCTGCTGAGATGGCGCGGTGATAGGATCCTCACGAAGAACTGCATGCCACCACGCTGATGCTTGCTGAGTTGGCCTGGAGGCCGCACGTTGCCATGCAGGTGCCTTCCCAGCTGGTTGGGCTGGCAGCTGCATGGGAAAGGCGGTGGAGTCTCGGCAGACGTGGGCCTGGCTGTGGCCCCGCGAGTGTCCTTATCACAGCCCCAGATTAGCCTTGCTTGACTTTGCTTGCTCATCATGTCATCATGTTTAAATTCCTAAGAAACTTGAAATGGGGATGTTGAAACCCTAGCACCAAATGAATTCAACTAGGTTCAAACTTAAAACTTTTCAATGAACCCAAAATGCCCTTCATAAATGTTCACCATCTTTGGTCCCAAGGCTAAACCCTCTGCCAAAAATGGTTTCATATTTTTGGAGGCTATTCTGGATTTTTGCACCAAGCCATAAGTATTTGCATTTGGGCAATTTAAACCCTATAAATAATTTAAAATGCCCAAATAATCTTGAAGGTATTTGTAGGCTGTTGAGAATATTTTCAAATGTGCCTCCGAATATTTTCAGGTTTTTCGTAAATGGAATAGTATTTTACTATTTCAAAACACGTAACGAAACAAATAAAAACAAAAACAGGAAAAGCAGAGAGGAGAGAAACCTTACTCGACTTACCTCTCCACCCCACCCGACCGCCCAAGATCTTGCAGCTGGCCGCCCAGCCCACCACCTCTTTCCTCCTGTCGTCTTCCCTAGCCAGAGGAGAGCGCGCGGCGTGGCAGCCTTGAGCACGTGTCCGCCACCTCCTGCTTGCTTGCCGCTGCTGGAGTCGGCCCGAGCGCCACGTGCATCGCCCGACCCTCCCCTGGATCTCTCTCACTCTCCCGTGCTTCCCCCCCCCTCCTCTGTTCCTCACGCGCACGGCCGAACGCCACCCTCGCCACCATCGCCGACCACCGCGGCCACAGCCGTCCCCACGCCTCTCCGTGCTATCCCCGCTGTCCGCCTCGACGCCGTGAAGCTTTTCCCTCAACAAGCGCAAGCCCGGACGCCCTCAAACGACGACCACGCCGTCTTCTTCAACCCCGGTCCGTCGAGATCGTCACCGCCGTTCCGCCTGCACCGGACCTCCCCCGAGCCTACTGAGCACCCCGACGGCCTCGCCGTGAGCACCTCGTCGTTTTCCCTCTCCTCTCTTCCTCGCTTATGCGTCCGTGCCGCACTAACCACCGGACCCGAGTTCGTCGCCGCAGTAGTTCCTCACCGCCGTGGCCAGGGCCACCCCAGCTTGCGCCTGAGCGCGTCACCATGTTCGCCGCCCTCCCAGGAGCCCGCAGCGCCTTTCGGTTTCTCCTCTAGTGCACCGTAGCGTCGACCCCTTCCACGTCCGAACTCCGGCCACCGCGGGTGCGCTCGCCGTCGTCGATTCTGGCGACCACGCGGCCTCCGTGCGGCTAGCTAGATGCGGCATGCTCGGGCTACCTTCGGTGGCCTTCAGCCCATCGCCGCCTATAGTGCAGCCCCGGTGAGCTTCCGCCGTAGATTTGGTCACCGCTGGTGGGACTCCGGCGAGCCGACATGGCACACTTAGTTAACACTAATGACGCCATTAGCTGATCACTGTGCCACTGACGGATGGGCCCCGCACGCTAGATTAACCCCCGAATTATTCCCTGTTTAAATTAGACTAACCCACTGGGCCCACATGTCAGGTTGACTTTGCTGGCGTGGCAGTTGACTAGGCCCACCTGTCATCCACCCAAACTAGTCCGTGTACATGTCGTGTAAACGGCGATAAGTGGTGGGAGTGTGTGTGAAGAAGTACACCCCTGCAGGGTTAATATGATCTATTCGAATAGCCGTGTCCGCGGAAAAGGACTTCTGGGTTGCCTATAACAGTTCATAGACAAGTGAAAGTGGATACCCTAAAATGCGCAAGATAAGCGTGAGTGCTATGTATGGCGTTCTCGGGAGGGAGGAGGCGGATCCATAGTGGTGTATTGATATGGTGAATATGTGGACTCGTGCGCCACCTCAAAGAGTTACTTGCGATGTAGTCTAGGATAGCCACCGACTCAAAGCTGGCTTGCTGCAGTCAAACTCCACCACCCCTTTGTTGATAATGATGCATATGTATTTAGTTCGATGTAAGTCTTGCTGAGTACGTTTGTACTCACGTTTGCTTATTTTATGTTTTTGCGAGAGACGCGTCGGTCTCGCTAGTAGTTCCGCTTGGACTTGACGCTTAGCTTGTTACCTCAGCTATGATCTTGTGCCCTCGGCAGATCTGGTAGATAGTCGGCTTCTCACCTTTTTCATTTGTAGATGTCTGTACTCAGACATGTTAAGCTTCCGCTTGTGCTTTGACTTGTATGCTCTGAGTGTTGGGTCATGAGCCTAATGAATACATATTTGAGTCGTAGAGTTATGCTGTGATGCCATGTTGTATTTACACATATTGAGCATATTGTGTGTATGTTTGAAATGCTTGGTATGTGTGGGATCCGACAATCTAGTTGTTTATCCTTGGCAGCCTCTCATATGGGGAAACGTAGTCTAGTGCTTCCTGAGCGATAGTAGTCCGCTACAGCCAGTTCACCGGAGTCCTGCTAGCCCAAAGACTACTGCTTGGACACTTGACGGCCGGCATGTGTTTCACTTCGTTCCTATGTCTGTCCCTTCGGGAAATGTCACGCGTGATATTCGAGTCCCGCTTAGCTTGCTACAGCCCGGGATACCGAGTCCTCATTAGCCAAAGCTACAGCCCGAATTCATACATTGATGACCGACATGCTCGATATGATTCATGTATGCCTGTCCCCATGGGTTAGTGCCGCTTTGGGTTCACGACTAGCCATGTCGGCCCGGGTTCTCTGTCATGTGGATGCTAGCGACACTATCATATACGTGAGCCAAAAGGCGCAAACGGTCCCGGGCCATGGTAAGGCGACACCCGTGGGAATACCGTGCGTGAGGCCGCAAAGTGATATGAGGTGTTACCGGCTAGGTCGATGTGACTTGGAATCGGGGTCCTGACAGTCCTCGAGAAGGGTCTTGCCGGGGCCCCGGTATGGGTCTTGCCGTGGCATCGCGGTCGTCCCCGGCAAGGATCTTGCCAGGGGTCTCGTGGATTTCCTTGTCCAGGATCTTGCCGAGGATCATCGTCTTCTGGTCCTCATCTGATCTTGTGTGTTTGTAATCTTCACAAAGATCTGCGTGCCACCATGGAGGTGCCTCCCGATCCTTGGTTCCAATATGGTTGCTAGTGTTGGAACCCTGGGGCTCAAGGGTGGCGCGCTCTGCTGGCGTTGGGCAAGTTGCCCCGGCAAGGCTCTTGCAGGGGCTGCGGAGGCTGCCCCAACAAGGGTCTTGCCGGGGGAGTCCACCTAGCTCTCTTGATCTTTGCGTCTCAGGTCTTGGCGTTGCTTTGGTCATCTTGTGCCTCTGGCTTCCCTCCTCTTCCCTACTTAGTGTGGCCGTGGGCGCGGCTCTAACTGCCCGTGCACAAGTAAAGGGGTAAAAAGGAGAGCCCCTACTTTTGTACACCGACATTCTTATTGCATGACTCCGTTTTCCATGAACTTAATACACTAGATGCATGCTGGATAGCGGTCGATGTGTGGAGTAATAGTAGTAGATGCAGGCTGGAGTCGGTCTACTAATCTTGGACGTGATGCCTATATAATGATCATTGCCTGGATATCGTCATGATTATTTGAAGTTATATCAATTGCCCGACAGTAATTTGTTCACCCACTGATTGCTATTTTTCTCGAGAGAAGACACTAGTGAAATCTACGGCCCCCGGGTCTCTTTCTCATATATTTGCCTTTGCGATCTACTTTTCCTTTGCATTTATTTTCATATCTATTAAACCAAAAATACAAAGATAGTTTGCTACACTTTAGTTTATTTGCGATCTATTTATTCAATCTATTACAATTTTCTCCCTTCCACGCACCAATTTGAGGCGCCGTTACACGAAAGGGATCGACAACCCCTTTAACACGTCGGGTTGGGAGTGGTTGTTATTTGTGTGTAGGGGTTGTTTACGTTGTGTTGCTTGGTTCTCCTACTAGTCAGTAACCTTGGTTTCATCACTGAGGGAAATACCTACCATCGTTGTACTGCATCATCCCTTCCTCTTTGGGGAAATATTGACATAGTCGTAGCCGACAACAGGGAGTCCAACTAGGATTCCACTCCTAGTTGGATTCAGCCCCCCTTTTTTCCTTTCTCATCGGAGGGTAAAATGAAGGAGAGGGAGAGGGAGAGGGAAAGGGGGGCGCCGCCCCTCCCCTAGTCCAATTCGGAATTCCATAGGGGGGGACGCGGCCACCCTTTGCGGGCTCCTCTCTCTTTCTCCACTAAGGCCCAATACTTTCCCGGGGGGTTCTGGTAACCCCTCGGTACTCCGATATATACCTGAACCTTTCCGAAACCATTCCGGTGTACGAATATCATCGGCCAATATATCAATCTTTACCTCTCGATCATTTCGAGACTCCTCGTCATATCCGTGATCTCATCCGGGACTCCGAACAAACTTCGGTCACCAAAACACTTAACTCATAATACAAATCGTCATCGAACGTTAAGCGTGCAGACCCTACAGGTTCGAGCAATATGTATACATGACCGAGACATATCTCCGGTCAATAACCAATAGCGGAAACTGGATGCTCATATTGGTTCCTACATATTCTACGAAGATCTTTATCGGTCAAACCGCATAACAACATGCGTCATTCCCTTTGTCATCGGTATGTTACTTGCCCTAGATTCGATCGTCGCTATCATCATACCTAGTTCAATCTCATTACCGGCAAGTCTCTTTACTCGTTCCGTAATGCATCATCCCGTAACTAACTCATTAGTCACATTGCTTGCAAGGCTTATAGTGGTGTGCATTACCGAGAAGGCCCAGAGATACCTCTCCGATACTCAGAGTGACAAATCCTAATCTTGATCTATGCTAAACCAACAAACACCTTCGAAGACACCTGTAGAGCATCTTTATAATCACCCAGTTACGTTGTGACATTTGATAGCACATAAGGTGTTCCTCCGGTATTCAGGAGTTGCATAATCTCATAGTCAGAGGAATATGTATAAGTCATGAAGAAAGCAATAGCAATAAAACTTAACAATCATTATGCTAAGCTAACGTCTGGGTCTTGTCCATCACATCATTCTTTAATGATGTGATCCCGTTCATCAAACGACAACACATGTTTATGGTAAGTAAACTTAACCATCTTTGATTAACGAGCTAGTCAAGTAGAGGCACACTAGGGACACTCTGTTTTGTCTATGTATTCACATATGTACTAAGTTTCTGGTTAATACAATTCTAGCATGAATAATAAATATTTATCATGATATAAGGAAATATAAATAACAACTTTATTATTGCCTCTAGGGCATATTTCCTTTAGTCTCCCACTTGCACTAGAGTCAATAATCTAGATTACATTGTAATGATTCTAACACCCATGGAGTCTTCGTGTGATCATGTTTTGCTCATGGAAGAGGCTTAGTCAACGGTTCTGCAACATTCAGATCCGTATGTATTTTGCAAACCTCTATGTCTCCCTCCTTGACTTGATCGCGGATAGAGTTGAAGCATCTCTTGATGTGTTTGGTTCTCTTGTGAAATCTGGATTCCTTCGCCAAGGCAATTCCTCCAGTATTGTCACAAAAGATTTTTCATTGGACCCAATGCACTAGGTATTACACCTAGATTGGATATGAACTCCTTCATCCAGACTCCTTCATTTGCTGCTTCCAAAGCATCTACGTACTCCACTTCACACGTATATCTCGCCACGACGCTCTGCTTGGAACTGCACCAACTGACAGCTCCACATTCAATATAAATATGTATCAGGATTGTGACTTAGAGTCATCTGGATCAGTGTCAAAGCTTGCATCGTCGTAACCATTTACGACAAGCTCTTTGTCACCTCCATAAACGAGAAACATATCCTTAATTCTTTTCAGATATTTCAGGATGTTCTTGACCGCTGTCCAGTGATCCACTCCTGGTTTACTTTGGTACCTCCCTGCTAAACTTATAGCAAGGCACACATCAGGTCTGGTACACATCATTGCATACATGATAGAACCTATGGCCGAGGCATAGGGGATGACTTCCATTTTCTCTCTATCTTCTGCAGTGGTCGGGCATTGAGTCTGACTCAACTTCACACCTTGTAAGACAGGCAAGAACCCTTTCTTTGACTGATCCATTTTGAACTTCTTCAAAACTTTATCAAGGTATGTGCTTTGTGAAAGTCCAATTAAGTGTCTTGATCTATCTTGATACGTCTCCAACGTATCTATAATTTTTTATTGTTCCATGCTATTACATTATCTGTTTTGGATGTTTAATGGGCTTTATTATACACTTTTATATTATTTTTGGGACTAACCTACTAACCGGAGGCCCAGTGCAAATTGTTTGCCTATTTCAGTGTTTCGCAGAAAAGGAATATCAGACGGAATCCAAACGGAATGAAACCTTCGGGAGAGTTATTTTTGGAACAAACGTGATCCAGGAGACTTGGAGTGGACGTCAAGGAAGCAACAAGGTGGCCACAAGGTAGGGAGGCGCGCCCCCCACCCTCGTTGGCCCCTTGTGGCTCCACCGACCTACTTCCTTCGCCTATATATACTCATATACCCTGAAAACATCCCAGAGCACCACGAAACCTTATATCCACCGCCGCAACCTTCTGTACCCGTGAGATCCCATCTTGGGGCCTTTTCCGGCGCTCCGCCGGAGGTGGAATCGATCATGGAGGGCTTCTACATAAACACCATAGCCTCTCCGATGATGTGTGAGTAGTTTACAACAGACCTTCGGGTCCATAGTCATTATCTAGATGGCTTCTTCTTCTCTCTTTGGATCTCAATACAAAGTTCTCCTTGATTCTCTTGGAGATCTATTTGATGTAGTACTTTTTGCGGTGTGTTTGTCGAGATCCGATGAATTGTTGGTTTATGATCAGGATTATCTATGAACAATATTTGATTCTTCTCTGAATTCTTATATGTATGATTTGATATCTTTGCAAGTCTCTTTGAATTATTAGTTTGGTTTGGCCTACTAGATTGATCTTTCTTGCAATGGGAGAAGTGCTTAGCTTTGGGTTCAATATTGTGGTGTCCTTTCCCGGTGGATGTTAGGGCAGCAAGGCACGTATTGTATTGTTGCCATCGAGGATAAAAAGATGTGGTTTATATCATATAGCTTGAGTTTATCCCTCTACATCATGTCATCTTGCCTAATGCGTTACTCCGTTCTTATGAACTTAATACTCTAGATGCATGCTGGATAGCGGTCGATGTGTGGATTAATAGTAGTAGATGCAGAATCGTTTCGGTCTACTTGTCGCGGACGTGATGCCTATATACATGATCATGCCTAGATATTCTCATAACTTTGCGCTTTTCTATCAATTGCTCGACAGTAATTTGTTCACCCACCGTAGATTATGCTATCTTGAGAGAAGCCACTAGTGAAACCTATGGCCGCCGGGTCTATTTTCCATCATATAAGTTTCCGCTCTATTTTATTTTGCAATCTTTACTTTCCAATCTATATCATAAAAATACCAAATATATTTATCTTATTATCTCTATCAGATCTCACTTTTGCAAGTGGCCGTGAAGGGATTGACAAGCCCTTTTATCGCGTTGGTTGCAAGGTTCTTATTTGTTTGTGCAGGTACAAGGCGACTTGCGTGTAACCTCCTACTGGATTGGTACCTTCGTTCTCAATAAACTGAGGGAAATACTTACGCTACTTTGCTGCATCACCCTTTCCTCTTCAAGGGAAAACCAACGCATGCTCAAGAGGTAGCAAGAAGGATTTCTGGCGCCATTGCCGGGGAGGCTTACGCCAAGTCAAGTCAAGATTTGATCTCCCAGCAACTAGCCATTTCTGGCGCCGTTGCCGGGGAGATCTACACACAAGTCAAGACATACCAAGTGCCCATCACAAACTCTTATCCCTCGCATTACATTATTTGCCATTTGGCTCTCGTTTTCCTCTCCCCCACTTCACCTTTGCCGTTTTATTCGCCCTCTTTTTCCGTTTGTCTCTTTTCGCTTGCTTCTTGTGTGTCTGTGTGTTGAATCGTTGGTTTTGCTTTTATGGCTAGTCCTTCTGTCATCGTTAGTACTCCCGATCATGAAGTTCTTAATTTTAAACAAAGGGAGGGAGAAAATTTAAAAGATGTTTGGTATAGAATCTGTAATGCTTAGAATAGATCCAATAGGAACCAATCCACTTCCGTTCTTCTTCGCAACTTTTATGTGGGCATCACCCCTTGGAATAGATATATTCTTGATACCATTACCGGAGGGAATTTCTCTAGTAGCCATACTTTTGATTCTTATAATGATATGATAGATTTGTTTGGGCCACCACCTCTTTTGGTTAATGGAACAATTTTAATAGAACATGTGATGCAAAGGCTTGAAATTATTGAAAATAAAGTTGCCACTATAGAGTTGATTGAAAATTTGGATAAAAAGATCCACAACCAAATTACCCAATATGGATCTAAGGTAGGAGTTACTCTGAAATTTTTTAAGGAAAAGGAACCCATAGTTAACGAAAAGATAGATCAAGATTCCGCAAGAATTGATAAACTCGAGGATATTATTACCAACTTAGGGTCTGCCTTTTCTTCCGTGAGAAATACTCCAAATTCTCCTAATGCCAAATGTGCCAAATTGATGTATGTTTCTAAAAATAAGGGTGAATCTTCTAGTAAGGAAAAAGCGGATCTCAAATCCATAAGTGTTCACCCCAACTTTTTCGCTATCCTTAAGGAACCTTTCTCTACAAATGAATTTCTTGATTTCTTGCCTAGGAGTTTAATCATTAACAAAAAGAAGGAAACTCCTAAGGGTTATAAGTGTTCTATTGAAGAATTGCATACCAAAGATGACAATACATACATCTATTCTTGCCTTTATGCCTAGCTAGGGGCGTTAAATGATAGCGCTTGTTGGGAGGCAGCCCAATTTTATTTTTGTTTCTTGCATTTTGGTTCTGTTTAGTAATAAATAATTCATCTAGCCTATGGTTAGATGTGGTTTTATGTTTTAATTAGTTTTTGTGCCAAGTAAAACCTATAGGATCTTCTTGGATGATAATTATTTGATCTTGCTGAAAAAGACAGAAACTTTCTACTCACGAAAACAATTGTTAAAAATCACCAGAACGTGAAAAATACTGATTCCAATTGCAGTAGATCAACAAAGAAATTATTTAGGCCGTCCTATTTTGGCAGAATTTTTGAGTTATGGAAAGTTTGCGTTTGATACAGATTACTACAGACTGTTCTGTTTTTGACAGATTCTGTTTTTCGTGTGTTGTTTGCTTGTTTTGATGAATCTATGGCTAGTATCGGGGGGTATGAACCATAGAGAAGTTGGAATACAGTAGGTTTAACACCAATATAAATAAAGAATGAGTTCATTACAGTACTTTAAAGTGGTGCTTTTTTTATTTCGCTAACGGAGCTCATGCGATTTTCTGTTGAGTTTTGTGTTGTGAAGTTTTCAAGTTTTTGGGTAAAGATTTGATGGATTATGGAATAAGGAGTGGCAAGAGCCTAATATTGGGGATGCCCAAGGCACCCCAAGTTAAAATTCAAGGACAGCAAAATCCTAAGCTTGGGGATGCCCCGGAAGGCATCCCCTCTTTCGTCTTCATCTATCGGTAACTTTACTTGATGCTATATTTTTATTGACCACATGATATGTGTTTTGCTTGGAGCGTCTTGTATGATTTGAGTCTTTGCTTTTTAGTTTACCACAATCATCCTTGTTGTACACACCTTTTGGGAGAGACACACGTGAATCGAAATTTATTAGAATACTCTTTGTGCTTCACTTATATCTTTTGAGCTAGATAAATTTTGCTCTAGTGCTTCGCTTATATCTTTTAGAGCATGGTGGTGGTTTTATTTTGGGAATTTTTTTTTGCCACTCTAGATTTTGCCAATTTTCCTTATGCCACTTTAGAATTTTACATTTCACTTTTGCCACTCTTAGTTTTTGACAATTATCACAATTGCCATTCCGGTGGGAAAAGCAAAATTTTCAGAGTGGCAATTGTGATAATTTTCAAAAGCTAGGAGTGGCAAAAATGAAATAAAATTATTTCACTTTTGCCACAGAACGGTAATTGTGATAATTGTCAAAAACTAAGAGTGGCAAAAGTGAAATGTCAAAATCTAGAGTGGCATAAGGAAAATTGGCAAAATCTAGAGTGGCAAAAACAAAATTTTCCCTTTTATTTAATAGAAATTATTGATCTCTCATGCTTCACTTATATTATTTTGAAAGTCCTATAAAACAGCATGGTAATTTGCTTTGGCTATGAAATTAGTCCTAATATGATGAGCATCCAAGATGGGTATAATAAAAATTATCATATAAAGCGCATCGAATACTATGAGAAGTTTGATACTTGATAATTGTTTTGAGATATGAAGATGGTGATATTAGAGTCATGCTAGTTGAGTAGTTGTGAATTTTAGAAATACTTGTTCTAAAGTTTGTGATGTTGGGGAACATAGTAATTTAAAAAATTTCCTATGCAGACGCAAGATCATGGTGATGCATAGCAAGGAGAGGGGAGAGTGTTGTCCACGTACCCTCATAGACCGAAAACGGAAGCGTTATGACAACGCGGTTGATGTAGTCGCACGTCTTCAGGATCGACCGATCCTAGTACTAAACGTACGGCACCTCCACGATTTGCACACGTTCAGCTCGGTGACGTCCCATGAACTCACGATCTAGTAGAGCTTCGAGGGAGAGCTTCGTCAGCACGACGGCGTGATGACGGTGATGATGAAGCTACCGGCGCAGGGCTTCGCCTAAGCACTACGACGATATGACTGAGGTGGATTATGGTGGAGGGGGGCACCGTGCACGGCTAAGAGATCAATGATCAACTTGTGTGTCTATGGCGTGCCCCCCCCCCCCCCCGTATATAAAGGAGTGGAGGAGGGGGAGGAGGTCGGCCTCCTAGGCGCGCCCCAAGGGAGTCCTACTCCCACCGGGAGTAGGGTCCCCCCCCCCTTCCCTAGTTGGATTAGGAGAGAAGGAAGGGGAAGGAAGGAGGAAGGAAAGGGGGGCCGGCCCCCTCCCAATTCGGATTGGGTTTGGGGGTGTGCCCCCTCCTTTGCTCCCTTCTCCTCTCTCCCACTAGGGCCCAATAAGGCCCATATACCTCCCGGGGGGTTCCGGTAACCTCCCGGTACTCCAGTATATTCCCGATCTCACACGGAACCATTCTGATGTCCAAATATAGTCACCCAATATATTGATCTTTATGTCTCGACCATTTCAAGAATCCTCGTCATGTCTGTGATCATATCTGGGACTCCGAACTACCTTTGGTACATCAAAACACATGAACTCATAATACCGATCGCCACCGAACTTTAAGCGTGCAGACCCTACGGGTTCGAGAACTATGCAGACATGACCGAGACTCATTTCCGGACAATAACCAATAGCGGAACCTAGATGCTCATATTGGTTCCTACATATTTTATGAAGATCTTTATCGGTCAAACCGCATAACAACATATGTTGTTCCCTTTGTCAACGGTATGATACTTGCCCAAGATTCGATCGTTGGTATCTCAATACCTAGTTCAGTCTCGTTACCGGCAAGTCTCTTTACTCGTTCTATAATGCATCATCCCACAACTAACTCATTATTCACATATTGCTTGCAAGGCTTATAGTGATGTGCATTACCGAGAGGGCCCAGAGATACCTCTCCGACAATCAGAGTGACAAATCCTAATCTTGATCTATGCCAACTCAACAAGTACCATCGAGACACCAGAGAGCACCTTTATAATCACCCGATTACGTTGTGACGTTTGGTAGCACACAAAGTGTTCCTCCGGTATTCGGGAGTTGCATAATCTCATAGTCATAGGAACATGTATAAGTCATGAAGAAAGCAATAGCAATATACTAAATGATCAAATGCTACGCTAACGGAATGGGTCAAGTCAATCACATCATTCTCTAATGATATGATCCCGTTAATCAAATGACAACTCATGTCTATGGTTAGGAAACATAACCATCTTTGATTCAACAAGCTAGTCAAGTAGAGGCATACTAGTGACACTCTGTTTGTCTATGTATTCACACATGTACTAAGTTTCCGGTTAATACAATTCTAGCATGAATAATAAACATTTATCATGATATAAGGAAATATAAATAACAACTTTATTATTGCCTCTAGGGCATATTTCCTTCAGTCTCCCACTTGCACTAGAGTCAATAATCTAGATTACATAGTAATGATTCTAACACCCATGGAGTCTTGGTTCTGATCATGTTTTGCTCATGAGAGAGGCTTAGTCAACGGGTCTGCAACATTCAGATCCGTATGTATCTTGCAAATCTCTATGTCTCCCTCCTTGACTTGATCACGGATGGAATTGAAGCGTCTCTTGATGTGCTTGGTTCTCTGTTGAAATCTGGATTCCTTCGCCAAGGCTATTGCTCCAGTATTGTGACAAAAGATTTTCATTGGACCCGATGCACTAGGTATGACACCTAGATCGGATATGAACTCCTTCATCTAGACTCCTTCATTTTCTGCTTTCGAAGAAGCTATGTACTCTGCTTCGCAAGTAGATCCCGCCACGACGCTTTGTTTAGAACTGCACCAACTCACAGCTCCATCGTTCAATATAAATACGTATCCGATTTGTGACTTAGAGTCATCCGGATCAGTGTCAAAGCTTGCATCAACGTAACCATTTACGACGAGCTCTTTGTCACCTCCATAAACGAGAAACATATCCTTAGTCTTTTTCAGGTATTTTAGGATGATCTCGACCGCTGTCCAGTGATCCACTCTTGGATTACTTTGGTACCACCCTGCTAAACTAATAGCAAGGCACACATCAGGTCTGGTACACAATTGCATACATGATAGAGCCTATGGTTGAAGCATAGGGAACACCTTTCATTTTCTCTCTATCTTCTACAGTGGTCGGGCATTGAGTCTGACTCAATTTCACACCTTGTAACACAGGCAAGAATCCTTTCTTTGCTTGATCCATTTTGAACTTCTTCAAAACTTTATCAAGGTATGTGCTTTGTGAAAGTCCAATTAAGCGTCTCGACCTATCTCTATAGATCTTGATGCCCAATATATAAGCAGCTTCACCGAGTTCTTTCATTGAAAAAGTCTTATTCAAGTATCCTTTTATGCTATCCAGAAATTCTATATCATTTCCAATCAACAATATGTCATCCACATATAATATTAGAAATGCTACAAAGCTCCCACTCACTTTCTTGTAAATACAGGCTTCTCCAAAAGTCTGTATAAAACCATATGCTTTGATCACACTATCAAAACGTTTATTCCAACTCCAAGATGCTTGTACCAGTCCATAAATGGATCGTTGGAGCTTGCACACTTTGTTAACATCCTTTGGATCGATAAAACCTTCAGGTTGCATCATATACAACTCTTCTTCCAGAAATCAATTCAGGAATGCAGTCTTTACATCCATTTGCCAAATTTCATAATCATAAAATGCAATAATTGCTAACATGATTCGGACGGACATAAGCATCGCTACGGGTGAGAAGGTCTCATCATAGTCAACTCCTTGAACTTGTCGAAAACCTTTCGCAACAAGTCAAGCTTTGAAGACAGTAACATTACCGTTAGTGTCAGTCTTCTTCTTGAAGATCCATTTATTCTCAATGGCTTGCCGATCATCGGGCAAGTCAACCAAAGTCCACACTTTGTTCTCATACATGGATCCCATCTCAGATTTCATGGCCTCAAGCCATTTTGCGGAATCTGGGATCATCATCGCTTCCTCATAGTTCGTAGGTTCGTCATGGTCAAGTAACATGACCTCCAGAATAGGATTACCGTACCACTCTGGTGCGGATCTTACTCTGGTTGACCTACGAGGTTCAGTAGTAACTTGATCTGAAGTTACATGATCATCCTCATTAGCTTCCTCACTAATTGGTGTAGGAGTCATAGGAACAAATTTCTGTGATGAACTACTCTCCAATAAGGGAGCAGGTACAATTACCTCATCAAGTTCTACTTTCCTCCCACTCACTTCTTTCGAGAGAAGCTCCTTCTCCAGAAAGGATCCATTCTTAGCAACGAATGCCTTGCCTTCGGATCTGTGATAGAAGGTGTACCCAACAGTCTCCTTTGGGTATCCTGTGAAGACACATTTCTCTGATTTGGGTTCGAGCTTATCAGGTTGAAGCTTTTTCACATAAGCATTGCATCCCCAAACTTTAAGAAACAACAACTTTGGTTTCTTGCCAAACCACAGTTCATAAGGTGTCCTGTCAACGGATTTAGACGGTGTCCTATTTAACGTGAATGCAGCCGTCTCTAAAGCACAACCCCAAAACGATACCGATAAATCAGTAAGAGACATCATAGATCACATCATATCTAGTAAATTACGATTACGACGTTAGGACACACCATTACGCTGCGGTGTTCCGGGTGGCGTGAGTTGTGAAACTATTCCACATTGTTTCAAATGAAGACCAAACTCATAACTCAAATATTCTCCTCCACAATCAGATCGTGTAAACTTTATTTTCTTGTTACGATGATTTTCCACTTCACTCTGAAATTCTTCGGACTTTTCAAATGTTTCATACTTATGTTTCATTAAGTAGGAATACCCATATCTGCTCAAATCATCTGTGAAGGTGAGAAAATAACGATACCCGCCACGAGCCTCAACATTCATCGGACCACATACATCAGTATGTATGATTTCCAACAAATCTGTTGCTCGCTCCATTGTTCCGGAGAACGGCGTTTTAGTCATCTTGCCCATGAGGCATGGTTCGCAAGTGCCAAGTGATTCATAATCAAGTGATTCCAAAAGTCCATTATAATGGAGTTTCTTCATGCGCTTTACACCAATATGACCTAAATGGCAGTGCCACAAATAAGTTGCACTATCTTAATCAACTCTACATATTTTGGCTTCAATATTATGAATATGTGTATCACTATTATCAAGATCCAATATAAAAAGACCACTCTTCAAGGGTGCATGATCATAAAAGATATTACTCATATAAATAGAACAACCATTATTCTCTGATTTAAATCAATAACCGTCTCGCATCAAACAAGATCCAGATATAATGTTCATGCTCAACGCTGGCACCAAATAACAATTATTCAGGTCTAAAACTAATCCCGAGGGTAGATGTAGAGGTAGCGTGCCGACTGCGATCACATCGACTTTGGAACCATTTCCCACATGCATCGTCACCTCATCCTTAGCCAATCTTCTCTTAATCCGTAGTCCCTGTTTCGATTTGCAAATATTAGCAACAGAACCAGTATCAAATATTGTAAGGTACACATCAATAACATGTATATCACATATACCTTTGTTCACCTTGCCATCCTTCTTATCCGCCAAATACTTGGGGCAGTTCCACTTCCAGTGACCAGTCCCTTTGCAGTAGAAGCACTCAGTCTCAGGCTTAGGTCCAGACTTGGGTTTCTTCACTTGAGCAGCAACTTGCTTGCCGTTCTTCTTGAAATTCCCCTTCTTCCCTTTACCCTTTTTCTTGAAACGGGTGGTCTTGTTGACCATCAACACTTGATTCTCCTTCTTGATTTCTACCTCTGCGGCCTTTAGCATCGCGAAGAGCTCGGGAATTGTCTTATCCATCCCTTGCATGTTATAGTTCATCACGAAGATCTTGTAGCTTGGTGGCAGTGATTGAAGAATTCTGTCAATGACACTATCATCCGAAAGAATAACTCCCAGTTGAATCAAGTGATTGTTATACCTGCACATTTTGAGTATATGCTCACTTGTGAAACTATTCTCCTCCATCTTGCAGATGTAGAACTTATTGGAGGCTTCATATCTCTCAATCCGGGCATTTGCTTGAAATATTAACTGCAACTCCTGGAACATCTCATATGCTCCAGGACGTTCAAACCGTCGTTGAAGTCCCGGTTCTAACACCACAAAAAAATACACTTCCGTGATGATACGTGTTTGTCATAGTAGGTCGCGTTTTTTGTCATGCATGTACATCCATGACAAATTTATGACAGAATCAAGATAGTCATACTGTCTTTGTCGTAGAAGTGTTCCATGACATTACCAAAATTATCATCACGGAAGTGTCCACTTCCATGACGATAAATCGCGCGTCACAGAAGTGCTTTCCTCAAGGGTGACCGACACGTGTCATCCACCATAACGGAACGCCGTTTAGCTATCGGGTCGGGTTTTGGATCCAATAACCCGTTAACAGCCCCGACCAATGGGTAGTTTCCACGTGTAAAATCATCATTGGCTGGAGGAAACACGTGTCGGCTCACCGTTGGGACAGATGTCATCCACTCATTGGACAGAAGGCACCTATGATACGTCGACACGTGGCACGGCCCAACAGGGGCCCATTCCTGTGAAAAGGCCAGCCCGTTTGACTTGGTCAAAAGGTGGCGGGCCGGCCCATGTAAAGCCTATTAACAACTTGTTCGCATATAGCCCATTTACAGCCTGCTAACCCAAGGCCCGTTACGCCCTATCCGAATTAGGCCCAGTACCGTCATCTGGGCCACCCAATATGATTCCAGCCCGTTTTCACTTCTGGCCCATGTATGGCCCATGACGTCTTTTGGCCCATATGAGGCCCTATGTAACTTTTTGGCCTATTAACGGCCTGTGGCGAAACTGGCCCATAATGAACAGTGTGTTACTTTACACCCATTAGCGACCCGTGGTGAAACTGGCCCGTAATGAACAGTGTATCACATTATACCCATTAAGGGCCCGTTATTTCGTTGGGGCGTTTCCAGCCCATGTTATCTTTCGGCCTTCTCAGAGCCCATTTATTCTTGGGCTCATTTCCAGCATTTGTTTACTTACGGCCCGTTACTATCATTTTCTGCTTATGGGCCAAATTCAGCCCGTGGTTACAGTCGGCCCGTTTGTGGTCCGTTAACACGTTGGGCCGTTTTCACAGCGTCATGAAATATGGCCTATTAACGATGGCCCGTTATGGTCGGCCCATGAACGGACGATTCCAACTCTAGCCCGTTTACGGCCATAATGCGGCCTGTTATTGGCCCATGTTTGTGTCGATCATCTTGCCCGTATAAGGCCCATTGATGATACGACCCGTAGAAGGCCCATTGTTTCTACGGCCCGTAGAAGGCCCACTGTTTCTACGGCCCGTAGAAGGCCCACTATTTCTACGGCCCGTAGGAGGCCTAGTGTCACTACAATAAATATTAGCCCATGGTTATTGTGGCCTAGTTTTAAAAAATAGGTTATTGCAGCCACTTGGAAACCGCGGAAAAAGAACTGCAATGACTACAAGCAAACAAATAAACAAGACAACAAGGAAATAAATAAGCAAGCAACTTACGCTAGGCTATCACGGCTATCGCACATATTACATCCACTGGGCATCAAAGTTCGCCACCAGTGCAAATAAACACGCCGACAAAAGAATATACAAAACTGAGAGCACTTCAGAAGGCACTAGGCCTGGCCAGGTCGAGCCCCCCAAACAGCGGAAGAAGCTGAGTAGACCTCAGTTGTGTCAACGATAGATGCATCAACCCTAGATTGAAGGCATGATGGTGCGCACGGCAGTCCTCTGACATCTTCATTGCATCTTTGACTTCAAGTCAGAGCTGAGCTGAAGCAAGCCTTTCCGCTTTAAGTTGAGACTGAAGAAGTCGAACTGATTGTGGCAGCGACTGCATAGAGGTTGTCTCACACCTGCTGGTGAGTAGCTTCAACTCACTGTCTTCATCATGGCAGGACCTTGGGGTCATCTCGCTGTCCTCAAGATGGTTTGGCTCACTATCTTCCCTAAAGTTCTGCCTGGCGTAAGAGATACGACTCTGAAAGAGAAACAAGGAGACACGTAACAGGTTTCACAATTATATAAGCAAATAAATGGATCTGTTCTGCATAAGGAACATGTTTTTACAACTACAATTTGAAACTGGTAGTTGTTGCAAACATACAATCAGATGTAAACAGCAAAGCAAACAGAAGTGGAGGCAATGATGCCTATCCAAATCTATACTAGAACAAAGTTTGAAGGCTTGAGAAGGATGAACTTACATTACATGTTAACACGGGCTGGACAAAGCCCTTCTCCATGTTGATGGAAGGATAATTCAATAAATTCCCCAAAGAAAATTCTTTATAAGCGTTGCCATTATTCTACATTTTGCAAAGAGTAAATATAGATCAAATAATATTGGAAGAAACAGAGGATAATGAAGCTGAGGTGCAGACTGATGATACATAATCAAACAGAAATTAATTAAGTACAGCGTTACAAGGCAAAAGGGAGAGAGGTACTGACAAGAGCAATGCAGAGCCCATTATTGTTTTGAGATCGTATGATCCTTTGAGCAAGGAGATTCATCTGAAAGTAGTTTTCATACAAGAGAGAAGGTAAGGCACAAGCAGAAATTTAGGAGTTCAAATTTTGAATTGATATCATAGACAAGACTACACTGGGCTCCCAGCAGTTCTAATAGGGGTTTGGCCACCGGAGTAGGGGTAAAGTGTGGTACAGTTGGGCTGTGTTTTCTGTGGCTGCTGATCTATCTGATTTAACAGTACCACTACCTTTTCCAAATACCTAGTTTGTACTCCTTGAGGATCTGCACTCACCCTCTTCCTTTTGGACATTTATCACGAAAGAACAACATTTGATGGAAAAACATAGTGTGACGACACATGGAATAGGTACAGAAAATGGATAGTTATGGCATATACTCATATATGATGCTTAAACTAAGCAGATGGTGTAACAAAGTAGAAGAAATGCAAGAGGTCAGATGCAAAATATGTGCGACCAATACAACTTTGCAAAGTTAGAGCAAGCACCTTGATGGGTGAATAAGATAGGCCATCCTCCACCATGCCAAGTTTGTTAGCCAGTGGATCATTCCGCAATATTCCTCTCGTGTGCCCATTCTCATATTCATTTTGATAATGTTCAATATATGACATGCATGAAAACATAAAAACAAGTGAGATTTTCTTTGTAGTGCAGAAGTGATTCTAATCCAATATTGCCTCCCTATAAACCCCTTTGTGCTATCTCTGCAATTCTTTTAAAAGATGCCATGCATGCTGTAATTTGTTGTGTGCATTAATATAATGTGGCCTACTACTCAAAATATGAGAGCTCCAGAAGTGATGACACTTCGCAGATGATAGCTTCAACATATAGTAAAGAAGAACAAGTCGGCCTGACCTGACAAATTCAAAATATACTAAGGGAGAACAACTCGACCTGACCAGTCGACCGCAAGAGAAGAGTATCATCTTAAAGAAGAGCAGAAGAGCAAGCAGATTGAAGATATTACAAGTGTTTCAATACAAGGTCGGTTTGGCCACCCATGATGAACCAGAGCGCACAGAGAAATACTATTCTTGCTGGTCTCTCCATATGTGGCTCACATGCATTTCGAAACTAAAGTAGGAACATTTAGCTAACCAATTAAACATCTCTCAGTTTTACTAATATCAGCAATAATATCATATATGAATTTGTACAACTAAGCTTGTTTAGCTCGATGGGTGGAGCAGTGCTATTACGACCACGAACCACGTAGGCTGATTATGGTCATCATAAAATGGGGAAAACATAAGCATGATCGATGCAGTGTTGACCGTGGCGGTGGGATGGCAGATCTGAAGCTGCAAACCGCGAAGGGTAGTTCGCAACCGATGTTTGCTTTGAAATAACAACTAAGATTTGGTATGGACAAGAAAGTACGGTCAACAAGTGACAAAGAAATGCAATTATGCTGTCTATCTATATGTCGCGACATGCATTTGGAAACTCAAGTGGGACCTTTAGCTAGCCAATTAAATGTGTCGGTTAACTAATATCAGTATCATATCACAATCATATTTGAACAACTAAGCTTTCGAATTCTGAGTGTTGTGTTGTTTAGCTTGAAGGGTGGAGTAATGCTAGTACGACAGAAAGCACCTACGGAGATCATAGTAGAGTAGATAAAAGCGAAAAACCCTAAGCATCAAGAGAAAAATCACGAAAGTGGAACTAGCTGGACTAGTGGGTGGCGCACATGGTTTTCGAAACAAATATAGGAACATTAGGTGACCAATTAAACGTTCTCTGTTTTAGTTATATGACCATCATATCAGATTCGTATTTGAACACATAAGCTTTGGGTTGAGGTCTTGAGGAGCAGTGCTAGCACGACACGAAGCACCTACGATGATGCTAGTGAATATAAAGGGGGAAACCATAAGCTTTATGAGTATAGTGCCCGTGCCATGGCGGATCTGAAGGTGCAAACCGGACAAAGCTACTTCGCAACCAATGTTTTCTTTCAACTAGCCACTACGATTTGGTATAGACAAGAAAAGTACAGTAAACAAATTACGATCTATTTTCCCGGTGATATCAATAACTTAAGCACATATAGAAGAGTACCACCTCTCTTGTGACGCCGTGTAGGCCTATGCTGATACGTTGAGGGTGCTTCGGGTGCGATGGCTGTCGGTGGCGGGGAAGAAGACTTTAGACGGCAGACGGCCGGGTCGGGGGATATATCCTGTTGCCGTGGACGAGGCGGTCGTAGGAGCGGCAACGGCAAGGTGGACGACGGCGCTGATGAAGCGAGAGGAGGCGATGAAAGGATCCTAGTCCAGCGCCGTGGATGAGAGACGCCCATCTCTTGCAAAGGGACGACGGGTAGGGGTAGCGGCTCCAGCAAGGTGGAGGATGGGGTGGCGGACGGAGGAGGCTGGCAGCAGGCGGAGGTTGTCGTGCACCGACGGTGTATGAATGGGGAAATGGAGGGAGGGGGCGATCTCAAACTTTGGCGCTTCTTCTGAAATGGGGAAAGTTACGAACTTATCCCCGCTTAAAATATCGACATCACGTCGGTTGGGGATAGGACGGTAATCTCGATCTCCCAAATATTTGTCGGTAACTATTTCAGGCGAGGAGAGGTGTTTTGTCACCACGGTTGGCGCCCACGGTGTATGAACGGGTTGACAGGTAGGGCGGTTGTGTCACGTCCGATGGAAGTTACACATCTGCCCCTATTTAAAATATTAGCCTACATCGATTTGGACGAGGAGAGTTTGTTTTGCCGCCCACCGTGTATGAATGGGGAAATGGAGGAAGAGACACATGTCTTTCGGACGAGCTTGAATCAAATGTGTTTTGTCATACGTTTGGCGCCCACCGTGTCTGAATGGGCTCAGAGGCCGTCGTGTCACGTCGATTGAAGTTACTAGTCTACCCTATCGACAGTGTAAATCCGGTCGATAAGGATGTCAAGTGTCGGGGTAGATAGTAATTTCCATCTCGCAAACACTTGCTTCGGGCAGCCCACAAATTATAGTGGATGTTTAGCCGCCGCTCAAAACTTGGGAGAATTAGCATTCACGCTTGCCACGGGACCCGCAAACTAAATTCAAATCCAGTTTGTATTCGATTACGAATATCCATAGATAATTATATGTTTTGTTATTTATTTCTTCAAAACCACAACAAAGATTTATTCCACCTTTATATATGATTATGATTTAGAAATGTCGTGATCTTCGAATTCAGTAGGTTGGATACACTCTGATTCAAATAGTTATTTTATCCAATACAATATGCTTACATGAAAAACAGTTCACCTTATGTCAATCATACAAGTACTGAGGATTACCTCGCCTAAAAAATTCGGATCATTACAACACATGGACAACATGGAATTCCGGACAACATAGGGGGTCTTGCAACATAATCAATTCAGAGACATGACACAACATGCAAGTACAATAATCTAATGACAATTTCAACTAGTATGTAAAGAAGAACCGGGATTACCTTGGGCTTCAGATAGCAGAAACAGCAGGACCTCCTCCGTCTTCAAATGCAACATTCTTACTTCCTCCAATTCTTGGGTTGCTTGCATAATGCGTGCCGCTAATTCCGTAATTTCCAGCCTCAAGATAAATATTACCTCATTCATGGCAGCCACACCATCTCTTTCTGCCTCTAGTAGAGCCTCAAGCACTATAATATCTGTGCTCAGACTGCTCTCCGGCGGTGTTGCCTCTGAACTGCTACCATCTGGTAACATGGATGGCGCACTATTTCCACAAATTGATTCTGGGGTTGTACATTGTGTCCTAGTGTGAACGGCATCCTGAAAGGTTTCCGCTGGACATAAGTAAGAGATAGTTATCGTATGATCCAGGCAATAAGCTTTTATGATAAACGACGGACGAATTATTGCCGAGCATGGCAAACTATATTTATATGGTTCAAAGCAGCATCAGCCGAAAAGAAATTAAAATGGAAAGATGAAAGTTGAAAGCGAGTGAACAACCGCTATATTTAAGTTGCCAAGGCATCTAAGCAGTTGAAATAATCTGAGAAAGCACTTAACAATGTGGCCTCATATAAACTACGAAGACAGTCTTGTGATGAAGTTGAGAGGAAAAGTTAAGGACTCAAATGAAATAGGCATGCATTTCTTTACGATAGTATAGCGAGCAATCGCGACATATTGGCCAACTCTGGTATAACGTAACAACAAACAAGCATTCAATCAAGCAATACAGCAAAGCGCATAACCGAACTATTTGTAATTCGGTAGGATTACACGTTGAGGGCACAAGCCAAGAAAGCAGCCCACTCGCATTACAGTTAACATGTACTAAAACACACTGGCTTACCATATGTTGCTGTGAATCCTAGCTGTTGTTGCAATGTTCTTTGAAGATATCGTCAGCATCCCGTGGTTGCAATTCTAGTGGTTGTAGATTATTCTGCACCATCTATTTAGGTAAAATTAATTTTAATCGCATGCACTGGTCCGAATTGATCATCAATGGTTCATCTAAACTAATGAAAGAAGGGTGTGTGCATACACGACAATATATCTGCTTCCCTCTATTTTTATGCCTGTTTGAGGTGCCAGCACCAAAAGAACAAATATTTTGCTTGATGGTTTGGCAGCTCCATAATTAATAGAAGCATCAAATTAGTCATGTAACTTGGGAAGATCAAGAACACACAAACAAGTAATGAACAGAGGCTCAGAGCAGTGATGTAATAGCTAGCATCAGAAAATGTAGGGTAAAACAAACAAAAAGCAGCGGAACCACATGCTAGTTTGCTGATGTGTAATTAAGCATAGAGAACATTAAGCGATCGATGGAACCAACAGTGGCATCGTAACAAAACTAAAGCATATTAACTATATGTGCACCGGTATGTAATTTAACACATGTAACATGTTCATCGCCGTAAGTATGGCCCTCTGGTGCAAGCGAATAACGCGTCTCATGAAAAACTGAATGATGCCCTGAAGAAATTCAAAGGTGCGGTGCTTATGCTAGGAAAGTGAACGTAGGCGCCAGCCGTTGGATAATAGTACCTGATTCTCAGCGGCGTATGGGTATCGTTTTCATACTTGATAGCTAAGGATCGTCGATGGTGCTCGTGTTGCGGTTGAGTTTGGGCCGGCTGTCGCCATCGCTGAAGCTGCTCCGGTGCTACGATTGCGGCGCCTGTCGACATACAAGAAAGCTCATCTGTGGTAAGTGAACAGTTGCAGGATAAAGAGAAAAACCGAAGGAGTACAAATCGAAATAACCTGATGAGGCTGCGGCGTCGGTAAAGCAGGGCCGGTGGAGTTGAATATGGCATCCGTGGAGCGGGTCCCGTGCAGTGGACGAAGGCTTCGACGGGCGCGTTTTATAGTGCTTTCGGTGAGGCGGATCTGTTGCATCGGACGAGGGCTTGTATGAAGGGCCGCGAAGGGGCGGACGAGGAGTCGATGAAGGGCCTACGCTGTGGTGGAGGGCGCGGTTAAGCAGATCCGTGCGGTGGACCATGATGGCGGTCAAGGAGATCTGGAGCGGTGGATGCCGGCCGCCAAGCGGCTCCGGTGAAGTGGTGAGTTGGCGCTGGGGTTCCAAGGTGCGGAAGGTAGATCCGGTAGGGTGTGAGGTCCACCGCTGCGGCGGAGGACTAGATTCGCTGCTTGCCGTGGTTGGGGGTCGGGAGGGAAGGAGGGGGCTCTGGGAAGAATGTTGGGGCAAAGAGGGAAAACAATGGAGTTACCAAAGCAGCCATTTTCCGCTCATGTGGCAGGGTAAAACAGGAATATCACAGGCTAAACTTTCAAGTGATATTTCGATGTGAGAGGAAGTTTGAAAGCTTTTGGCACCTAAAATTATAAGTATTCTACTCTCGACGACCGACTATGATATCATGGCCGATTAATTTGTTTGTTTTGCACGCAAAAAATGTGCAAGTTTTGAAAATCAATGTCTCCAACTCGAAACTTAGATTGTCCATTCAATTCAAATATGGATCATTGAGCTACTACAAGCAAATACCATCATACGGTCCAATTCAAATGAAATTCCAAATGTGTTTATCCTAAATATGATGACAAAAGCAAAAATGTGTATGTGTATGAATAAAGTGGATGATTATAAAGTTTGAACATGCCCGTATGTGTATATCTCTAGGTTTGATATATGAATTTGAAATCACGAAATCCCGGCTTAAAAATGTACCTCCGCTTAAATGAATTACAAAAGCTAATGATGGAGTCGAATTCCAAAATTCCAATCTTAGGTTTGAAATTGGTACATCAAGGTATATCACGATGTTCAAAAGTATCGTTATCTCATAGTACAAACTGTGAAACAAATGGATCAACCATGAGTGCACAATATCTCAATTACGCTAAAGTCCCTCAAATATAGACACCTCACTCTTTATCTGAAGTCAACACCCCCACCACCACACACACACACACACACACACACACATAGAGAAGTCGTTCTCCCCCAAACACCAACACACGAGCACATTAACACCCCTCTCTCTTGTAAAGTCCGGACCCCAACATAGGTCTCTAACACTTTGTCTCTGCATGCACACATCTCTTCCTCACTCTCTAGGTCTCCCGCTATCTCTCTTACCCAAGCACATGCACTATGTAGAGTGTATATTTCCCATACACACAAAACGCGCCCCAAACGCCTATCTCCCTAGTTATGTGGTTCTCACACTCACCTCACACACCACCCCCACTGTAAACAAGCACACTTTGTCTCCTTGTGCACCACTCTCCTCTTTCTATCTCTCCCACATGCGGACCCGCCCTAGCTCCTTCCCTGCATACATATATGTCGTGACTCTTTGCATAGCTCCCTAATGTATAATCGTTCTAGATCTCTCATGAAGTCCCTATCACACACACAATGACTCGCTTCCCTTGCGTCTCCGTTCATAGGCCAATTTCGGACAACATCAACATTGTCTCCCTATCTATACGCCATTTATGGACACGAACGACCCCTCTCGCCCCTCTCTCTCTCTCTCTCTCTCTCTCTCTCTCTCTCCGTCTCTAGCTCTCTCTTTCTCTCGCTCTCACACCCCTCTCCCACACACACACTCGATGTCTCTTCCAAATCGTCTACACCCCCAGCCCGCACCCATGCTATCCCGCTACTACACATGTCACACCATTCCCCCTTCCCTTATACTAGGTTTACATCATCAGTGGTCTCTCTATTCCACGTACACTCTCTCCCTCTCACACCCAAACGCGTGCACAAACACCCATTTATCTGGATCCTCATCTCTCCCCATGTCCGCATATGTATCTTACACACTCACTCTCTAATTATGTATATGTGTCTCCACGTTACACAACACAAAGCCCCATGTACATGTCTCTCTCTATCCTCCACACACATAGACACAAAGAATCTGTTATCATTGCCTCAGTCTCTAACATATCACACACGCACACTGTCTCTCTCACTCTCGCAAACACGCTCATCAAGGGTTTCCCCGTGAATAACTTACCTTCTATTCATCAACAGTCGTGGCCGTACGGCGAACACGAGACGTGAAAAAGAATAAATCTACACGTGCTTAGACCACCTAGTATGACTATACTAGGACTAGAGCAAGCCAAAAAGCGCACCGCCGTCACCCCCTCCTTGTCGGCGACGGAAAATCTTTGTTTTACACAATGAGAAGTCATTGTGCTAAGGCCCCACATGCCGAGGCGTTGAATAGAATGTAGATGCTATTTTACGAAAGCAAGTATCGATAATACGCTTGTATCTCCATACTTATATTTCTTCTCTTATAAAAACCGAGGTGGTGATGATGGTACGTGTGCCATCTTGCAATATAGACCGTCCGATCTATATCCGACGGATGGAAATTAAACTAAAAGATACCCGCACCCTCTCCACATTTGCGCACAAGGCCTTCCCTCGCTCATCCCTATCTCCAACAAACCTCATTGTTGAGCAATTAAGAAAGGAAGCCTCTGAACAAACTGGCCTGGTGGCCCCGCCGGCGCGTCAATCCCCATGCCTCCGCCACCAACCACCACCACACCCCACTCCTCTTCACCTTATCTCATATTTCTCGAGATATCATTAGTTTTACACATGGGATTACTCCCAAGGGTCAATCACAACAAGTGTTTTATAAAAATGCATCTTGATGTTCCTTGCAATGCACGGATCTTGCTAGTACTCCTATACAAGACTAAGTTGGTGATGCTGGTGTGTCTGCCATCCGTTGTTTCTGACCATTAGATCTACATCTAATGATTGTGAGGTAAGTTGTTTCCTTTTCTCACTAACATCCCACTTGTCTACCAATTTGCAGAAAACCCATAATTAGTATCTTAAAACCAACCACATCCCTCCCTGACCTCACCAAAGCAGCCCAAGGAATATATTCTAATTGAAACATATGTATATCAAAATTAGAGTGTTTTGTACCAAGTTTGTGAATAAGTATTATTTTAATTATGATTCGTTGCAACGGACATGAACATTGCTAGTATTTCCAACCATGCATTTTTTCCTCGTATTCCATAGTTTCGAGTTTTCCATCAAGATATTAGTCACTCATGGTTGATATTTACTTTTAATCATGTACACATATGCACTATATAACTAGCCTTTCTTATTGGCTTCCAAAGCTTAACTTTCACTCCTACTTACAATATGTAGAGTATTTAACAAAAAACTACCACTTTGAACCAGCCCTAGGAAGAATCTATTGTACAAAAAATAGCAAAAACATACCCAAAATTTCTTAATCCACGCCAAAAACTACTACCTAGTACTCCTACCGATTAGGTTCGTTTAAACCCATTTATGACAGGGTTGGCCCACACGTCCGTGCTGACGAGGCAGCTTAAACCAACACATTATGTTTGAACGTTGACACGAGGGACCCACATCTGACCTTCTATCCTGTTATTCCCCCTCAAATCATTTTTTTCCTGACCGTTACTTCAAACATTACTGATGCGTGTTCGTCGGTGGCACCCGTGATGAGCGAATTGGCTGCCGCTCCGCCGGACGGGCCGGACGCCGCGCCGGCCTCCGTACGGTTGGTAGGCTGGCCCAGCGTGACTCACGAGCGAGCAAGCCACCGCGCTGGCCTTCGGTCGAGCCAGATGGTTGGCTCGATGCGGCGCTGCATGCGAGCAAGCCACCGCTGCCATGCCAATCTAGCTAGCAAACCTTGCGCATAAGCAGCTGGACGGAGCTATCTTGGCTAGCTAGCGGCCATGAAGTCGCCGGACGGAGCTGGCATCCGGCTGCCGCAACATGGGCTCCGCACCGCCGGGCGGTTTTGACCCGCTTTACCGCCGGGCGGCGGTAGTCAGGCCCCATGGCCGAGGATGACTAGGTGAACGGGCCGGAGGTAGGAGGTCACTCGAGGATTTTTGTTGGTAAGAGCATGTACAATGGTTGATAAGGTAGTCTTATCTTAAGTCTGCCACGATGCAAGTGGTAGTAGTTTCTTGGCATTTTAGTGGTTTCTTGCATTATTAGGGGTTTCTTGTAAGGAAATGTACGTACTACTAGCGACAAAAGGCGATTCTAGGTTGCGCTTGTACTCCAACGAGTACTACTAGTGGTCGCGAGTGTATACCTCGCTTTGTGGGTTCAATCCGCCGAACGCACGGCGGCCTTTTTTTTTTAAATAGTACTACTACACTTCGCTGCGAGCCATATTTTACACGGTAGTTTGAGTTTTGAAGTCGAAGGACGTGCGGCCCCACAACTGGGTGCATCGGACAGCCTAGCCACGTGAACGGGTTTTCCTTCCCAAGATCCCGGGGCTCGCGTGCTCGCCCTAGCCGCACCTCGCTTGCAGCTTCCTCATCAGCTAGTAGCATATTTAAACTAGCGCCCCCCATTAAGCCCGAGGAGCCGGAAAAGTTCAAGGGGCATTGGGAACTGTGCAATATGGCTCCGCACATAAAGTGCTCTACTACTACTCTGTAGCTTGTGGCGTTGCACGCATGGACTTCACTCCATTATCGGCTCTACTATAAAAGAAATTCCTCTTGACGTGTTTTTTTAAACGGAGGCAAAAGCTTTGCTTCATCTCATTCATAAAGAAGGAACTAGTTCTAACAAAGTTCGACGAGATCCATTACACCTCCACAAATGGAAGCGAAAAGCCTAGTCTCATTGTATCAAATAACTCAAATGTTCTCGCTTCAGAAGAACCATCGCGATAAACAGGCTGCTAGTGTGTGCGTGAGAGGAGCGGTTGAGTAGGCCAGCTACTCCTACGTGAGAGGAGCGGCTGAATATAGCACCGAGAGTACCCACTAGGCCACTACGCAGGTGTACTTCCCCTGAATTGATAGTACAGCGATGGTTCTAGAGAACAGTTGTACCCTCCACTTCCAACCGTAGTTCCTTGGCCCTGAGATTCAAGAGTTCAAAACTGATGTACTATACTAGACTAGACTAGAAGTATAGTACATCGCACTACTAGTTGAGAAAAGTAGTATTGGTACTGCTATAGTACGAGTACGTACTCCTCCGCACATAATGTAAGACGTTCTTTGACACTAGTTGGCGTGTAAAAAAAATGGCAAAAACATACCCAATATTTCTTAATCCACGCCAAAAACTACTACCTAGTGCCAAAATTTTTTTACTAGTGCTATCATTTACAGTATAATGCAATCCCATAACGTTCCATAATGCTAGTACTAGTAGTAAATAATAGCCTCACCCCTTTGCTGAGGAACGATCTACAGTTGGAAGGGACAAGGCCCTGCGGTTACTATGCTCTTATCTCCTCCTCGCTAGTTCCCCTCCCCCCGAAGAGAAGGCAGTTCGTCGCTGCTCCCATGGATTCGCCAGCGGTTCTCCTCCTCGTCGGGGCTGGGAGACCTTGGACGACGATCCTCCGGGAGAAATCGCACGCCACTCCGACATCCTCACCGCCATAAGACTCGGTGCTTCCTGCACCAACTTTTTCAAGACGCTGCTTAAACAGGCTTGGGAAAAGGCCATGCTTGTTGGTCTTCCATGCGCCCTCGAGGAGAAGGTTCTTCTATGGGACAATCCTTCAACAGTCCACCGCCCCCGCCATGGTTGCACGCTGACTCGCTAGAGTTGCCGACGTTGAGAGGTAGTCGGATTTTGTCCGATGAGCAGGTCAAGAATGGAGTTTGATCATGTAGTACTTAGTTATTCCATTTTCATCCCGTAATTTCTCCGCTGCCCACCGCCTTATATATAGGTTCGGGTCGGTGCCAACGAAGATTGGCTTGCATACCTCCGCCGGATACCACCATCATTTTGCACAACATCCACAAGAAGGCGGCCATTCCGTGAGACCCTTCTCCACCATTGGGATCGGCCTTCCGGACTGGCTGGGCTTGAATACGATGATGATGCCTACATGAGATTGAAGAAGATAGCATTGCGGACCCGCCGACAAAGCGACGCTGCTACGACGATTACTATCTCATCACGGTGTTCGACATAAGGATTGCCATCAATGCAAGACGCAGAACGGCAGAGGCTGGCGCATGTTGGCGACGGTAGATTTGTACCCCTACACGTTCGAAGACGCCGTGCGCCATCTAGGGCGCTTGTTCACGGTGACAAGCCAGGGGACTTGTTTCATCTGGTTGCCATCCTACGGTACGGGACATTACAAACGGAATGCACAAACCATCATTTGCATCCCTAACGGTACTCCATTATTTTGCAGGGACGAGTCATCCCCCGATCAAAATAAGATCGCCGATCCTGGATGTGCATTTGCATTCGCGATTCGGTCTAACCTGGAACCTTGTAGCTGACTTTGGCATATTGGGATCAACTATCTTAGCAGTCATTACCCATGGTACCACTGATGTGCAACATGGTCACACAATCTACCACGATCGGACCGTCACCATCTACCCTGTATTCCATTTTTAACCCTCTCGCCTTTCTCTTTCATTGTTGTACTAGTAGTATACTTAGTAGTACTAGTAGGAGTACTTTTTACCTTGGAGGACGCATATAGCTAGCTAGGCCCTTGAAGACTTGAACCCACTAGCTGCCACCATTTTTGTTTTTCCATGTCTTACTATCTCATCCATGTAGCCAAGAGTGGCTATATATAATAAGCCGGTTATTTTACTTCCTCTATACCGAGTAGTACTATTTGCTGCACAGTATTATCGACCGCCATATTTGAGCACAACATTATTATGCATGGACCTTGACTATGTACGTCACCATGTGTCCAGATCTGGGATGCCGCGTGTACCAGATGAACGGCGCCGAGTTCGACCCCCGTGATGCTACGTGGGTGCCGAGGAACACTCTTGGAGAGTACTACGCTTTTCATCGGGACAGCTACCCCATTGTGAAGCGGATGCCACCTTCCGCACACGACACGTAAGGCCTGCTGCTCATGAAGCATGGTTGTGTCTTCATTGCGCACCGCCGGATGAACGACATGCTTTGGGACACGCTATCCTTGATTTATGTCGCTCAGCTTGATGAGTCTCCATCGTGGAACCGACTAGAAAGCTGCGACAATGATTCCTGCTGCCCACCGCTATGGATCGTGCCATCCATGAAGAACACCGGACCGGAACCTAGAGGAGGACATGCATGTAGTCCATCTATTACGTGTAAGTGGACTACGGTAATTGTGAACGGTAGCGCTGTGAATATATGTAGACTAGTCGTGCACAAATTTATCACATGAATTGGAGATGAACTTGTGTGGCATACTGGCATTTGTCCTTTAGAGTTTATTACTAGTAAATGTGTTATGTGTACGTGCAACTTGTGTGGTTGTTGCACGGGTTCAAACAC
Source organism: Aegilops longissima (assembly GCA_021605205.1). Lineage (NCBI taxonomy): Eukaryota > Viridiplantae > Streptophyta > Magnoliopsida > Poales > Poaceae > Aegilops > Aegilops longissima. The sequence continues at coordinate 427,386,045 of CM038680.1, forward strand.
GCTCTTTGAGAAAAAAGGTGGCACAGCTTTGGATATACGTGACGTGGCGGCATCATACAGTAGCATCGTTCGCTATAGTTGTAGTACACTCCTACTAGGACGACAACTCCATAAAACCTTGCGCTTGTCTCTTTGCCTCTTCGGGAGGTTCAACAGTTCGTACTCATGTGAACCTTGCACTTGGCTCTTCGCCTCTTCGGAAGGTCCAACAATGATGATACTACAATACAATATTCTTCTGGCAATCTGACACCGATTGAACTGCTGCATGTCCACCGCGAGGGCGAGGGCGAGGGCGAGGGAGAGGGAGGGAGAGGGAGAGGGCGCTGTAGTCAAAACCCTCTCCTCGTCCTGTGAACCATCGCGCGCGTGGGAGAGGGAGAGGCGTAGTAAGCAAGCTTCTCCTCGTTCGGCGAGTTGACGGGACACATCAAAGGAGTACTAGTACTAGTAGTAGTCCATACCGCGTCCTTTCCGATTAATATGGCTTAATTTGAAACGAGAAAAATACACTTTGGCGGTCAACGATGTAACAATACGCTTTTACGGTCACTATATATAGTTTTGCGGGCGTGGCACTTTGTTGATCGGTTAAATTGTCACCTGCTTTCGGGTCCCACCTGCCGGCCAAGCGAGCAAAGAAATCAGTTAAACAAAATTTTACGCAGGCGCGAAACGAGTCCAACCCTTGCGCGCGAACCGCCCTGGCTGTGTATGTGAGTGCATGCACGTGTCCTCCCTCGGTCTTCCAACAAAGAGTGTACGTCGGCTACAAAACAAAGAGTGTGGTACATAATGTACATCTACACTTCCAATGCATGTAGCCTTTAATCTAAATCGATATTGATTGACTAATGCACCAACTTGTGTTGTAAGTATAGGCTACATGTCTATCCTTAATTACATCATGCAACGGCCTTCATTTAATCTTCTTATCTCAATGGTCGCATGCACACATAAGTCTGCTACTTTTGGGCGTTAATTATGCCCTTGTCAATGTGTAAATCTCTAAATGTACAGTCTTTCACAAATGTAGGGAGTAGGTTGAGCACTTGAGCGTGAGCTGTGTGTGTTGCGTTGTGTGCTGTGTGCCGCATGGGTGCGTGAGTGTTGCGTGCATCCATGTGTACGTGTGAGTGTTGCATGTTGCATGCATGGGGCTTACTCCCTACCATTGACATGTTCATATTTCAAGCTTCCTCTGTTCCCTCCATATGGTGATACTCCCTCTGTTCCCAAATAGTACGGAGTAAAAGCCTCCCTCTGTTCCCAAATACGGAGTATTTGTCTTTCTACAGATTTCAACAAGTGACTAGGTACGGAGGAAAATGAGTCAAGTGAGCGTAGAGGCATAGGGATTCTGTGGAAAGGAAGTACTCGCGATCCATTATTCCCCATCTCGGTCAGAGAGAACTATTCAACTAGTCTTCGCAGTGAAGTGACAATACATGCTGCATCAGATGGGACACGTAATTAATAAGCTGAACCAGCGTGTTGTTGTTACTAAATCAGCCTTACCCAGTACTGCCATCATGTTTGCCAAGAGAGCACGCTCAAATACGCCACGCACCTCTGTCCTCCATTAATCGACATATGGGCCCTCTTGTGGTAGACCCACATGTCATCGGTGTAACTATTTACACCAAGGATGGTATATCCCGGTAGTAGTACTAGTAGAATTGAGATTTAATGCACTTTCTTCCCTGCCTTCCACTCTTCTTCCTCCTCTCTTCTTCTTCCTCCTCTCTTCCCCATCGCTGGTCGCACACCATTTACCCCGCCACCGCCGCCCGCCCACGCCATCTTCCTTGGTAGCTCGCACACTATATCCCCCGCTCCACCGCCGACCACACGAGGAGAAGCTTCTTCGCCGCCTCGCGAATCCACTTCCTCGCTGCTCGCAGCACCAAAACCCCAATGGCAGAACCGATCGACACGCAGAGCCGCATTGAATTCCTCCCGATGTTCTCTTGGAGCAGATCAGTAGTCGATGGACTTACTTCAGCACCGTCCGTCTGCCGCATGCTCGGTGTCTTTGTACCGCCTACTCGCTCGCAACGGCCGCTCTTTTCAAGACACCCGCTTGTCGATGCCCGATCCTCGCAGTGGCCCATAATCGACTTGACGATCCTATAGAGGTTGCCGTGGTGCCCTCGACATGCTACCACTACCCGCCCACCTGTCCTTCATGCGCGCCACCATCGGGCGGGCATGAAGGCCAACCGATCGCCCTCATCCACCACACCGGTAGTCCATGGCGCCTCGTGGATATCTACACCCAGCGAGATCACCTTCCATCGTTGGATACCGCCGACATCGAGCCTCGCGCCCGCCGGACATCGCTGCCTACTACGCACGAGACGCCGCTGCTTTTGGCTCGACCTCTGCTTGCGTAAAGTTGTAATCGCGGCGCCCACACCATCGAAGACTACATGGATTACAAGCTCATTGCCTTGTTCAACATGGGATTAGTCTATCTCGAATCCGGTCGCCATACATGGTTATGGCTCATCATCAATCCTGTTGAGGCAACATTTCGTCTCGATGCTATAGTGCATGATGGCATCGCTTACGCGATCGACGCATATATTGGCTGCCTATACCGGTGGAATCTATCGTCGTAATTGTTCTATCTCATCTCATCTTTACCTTATCAATACGATTGCATGTTCATTTGTTACAAATTTAGAATGCATAGCATGTCTATAACCACATCATTGCTATGTGTTCCTCTCATTTCCTAGATTTTTATGACCACACATGTTATTGTTAGAGTTGATATGAGCACAATTGGCATCTAATGATTGTTAGAATACATATTATGAGCATAACATCATGATTGCTATATGTTACTCTCGTTTACAAGATTTTTATAACAACGCATGTTATTGCTTAGAGTTGATATGAGAACAGTAGTAGTAATTGCTATGGTAGAATATGAGTAGGCGCTGTCATAGATGTTTTCCTCTCATTGTTACATGATGTTTGAACCATGACATGTTGCTAGAATATGAAAGCCATTGGCTTATTTTTTAACTTGGGGTATGATTATGACCACGGCATTGCAATTCTCTGTCTATGATATGTGTCACTGTTATAATAATCTTAATTCAACACATACTCTGAACATGATTGTTTATTTTTGTCCTTTTGGTCTCCAATTTGAATTGTTGCAGCAGACGCAAATGCGCTGGCCTTCATGATTCCAGGACCTGGAATCATACCAGCTGATGGGTGGTGGTTTATCGCTGGTTCAGCTGACGGCGGTCATTTGATGCTCATTCGCACGTACCAAATTGACCAAACCATTACATCAAACCACATGCAGTACAATGTGTGGGCGCTCGTGACATTGATGGCTATGGCTGCTTCGTTCGAGAAAGATCCCAGCTCCGCTGGGCCAAAGCGATTCAATCGAGGCGGGTTACAGCCTCGCAACCACTCCTTGTTCCTTGGGATCAATTATCCGATCATCCAACCAATCATCGATCATATCACCGGCGATGATTACCGTATACGCAACTTCCATTCGCGAGGGGGGCTGTGTTTACACATCATACCATGGGTTTCATGAATCACCATATCCAGAGATTCGTCGACACAGCTTGTTGCCAGGTAATCTTCAGTATGTGAAAGGCATCAAGCTTCCATGCGATGCATGGCTTTTGCAAACCCGACATTCGGCGATGTGGTTCATGCCAACAGCAAATATCCACAACTTGATTCGTGTTGATATCTAGACTGAGCCATGTATTTTGCTGCTGTAGCACGACCCTCTTTTGTTGGATATTATGTACTGTAGTTAGTTTGAAGCACTCCTCTGGTTTGAAGGATAGATACCTTCCTAGGATCAAGTGCATCCTAACTCACCTGCATAGGATGTACCGATAATGATGATGGAGATGATGTGCGTATATATATATATATATATATATATATATATATATATATATATATATATATATATATATATATATATATATATATATATATATATATATATATCAGTTAGGCTTCAAGTGCGTACTTGTTAGTTAAACCTATGTATAAATTGTGACACTAAATACGAGTAGTAAGTAGTACAGTAGTAGTACTAGTATACGTCGGTCAAATTATTCATCATGTCCACACATTGAATTGACGTGACAACACGTTGCGCGTGAGGTGACACAAGAATCCCGACGGCTTGTACGGGTATTCTGGACATCAGATTTGGAGTACCACTTATCTGTCGAAATCTTTCATCATATAACTAGAATTACCGATGCAAGTCGAAGAAGGATTGGCCGGTGCTGCCGGCTAGTGTCAAGTTCGATCCCACGGATCAGGAGCTGATCAAGCACCTTGAGGCCAAAGTGAGTGCTGACAGCGCGAGATTTCAGTTTCTCATCGATTTGTTCATACCAACCATCGACAAATGAAAGCACAAGATATGCTACACCCAACCTGAGAAACTTCCGTAAGACACCGATCGGCCGCCTACTTGCACAAACATATTCCTTTGTTTATAGCTCTATTTTTCTTTTTACACGCAGACCTGGTGAAGCAATTACAAATTTGACAGTTAATAAAAGTGAAACAAGTGACTGCAACATGCCAAAGATGTTATGAAAATGCCAACTACGTACACTAAAACCTGTATTCCACAATACCGCAGGTATCACAATCGAGTGGCCTAAGGAATCAATTCTTCCAACAGCATTTCCAGTGGCATTCAAAAGGGCACGGGATGCGCCGCCAGACATAAATGGAGTGCGGCATGCACGCGATGTGGCACAAGACCGCAATACCTTGCCGGTGATGGTCAACGGCCGCAGACGGCAGCAACAAGGTTCTCGTGCTGCACACCAACAAGAACTTCACCAGCAGAGGACCAATCGGGTGATGCACCAGTACCACCTCGGGACCCGGAGCAAGAGAAGGAGCGGAACTGGTCCTCTCGCAAGATTTTCTACCGCATTTAACACTAGGCCAGTAGTAAAAAGATTATAAGTTAGTTAGGTATTGGTAGTTGTACTACCTTGTCGTCCGCAAGTTGGTACTGTTGTTAACGATCTTTTGGTATGAACTTGCATTTGCTTCCAACCATCATGCCGAGGGTCGGCGTGGATATAAAGCTGAATCATTTGTTTCGAAATGAATTTTCAGGCACCTGATTTTTATTTAATGGGTAGCATAAGCACCCGCCGTTCGAATTCCCAGTTCTCCATTTTTTCCGAAAAAAGTGCATGCACTTATTATCACGATAAAAAAACAATATCCGTGCTGCATCCCAGTTATCAGTATGTACTTGCAGAATTCTCTCGTTTATTGAGCACGTATATTGTTTTTTCAGGTCGAGCAAGTTTCAACTGGGCTGCAGACAGGCCAGGGTTGGTTTTGTTTTTAACAGTCCCAGCCCATGATGACAACGGGGCACAAAAATCCAGCAGGTATCTACTGGCCTCTGGCCCGCCAGCGTTAGTTATATTTTGTCTTACAACATCCGCAGGCAGTTTTTTACTGAATCAAACACACTACCCAGTTCTATTTTCCTCTTAAAACGGTTGTCCTACATCCGTTTTCTAATCTCTACCTATAGTTTTATTAGTTCATATACACGTATCATTATATTGAAAACACATGAAATTCCTTTTTCATATTTACATCCTTATTTTTGTTGTTTTTTCCCACCCAGCGCTGATTTTTTTTACCACTGGGTTTCCCTTAAACCAACTCAATTGTCCCACGTCTTATTTGCTCGCAAAAACAAAACAATTTTTTTGGCAAATCAATAAGTTCTTAAAAACAATTATCATTTCGGGATTACTACAGTTCGGACTCCACCGAAATATGCAAAATAAGGTTGAAATTTTTGACTGTGGTCCTAGGCAGAAAATGGGCTCTAATAAATTACTTAAGAATTAGCAAATGGGCTGCAAATTATAAAAAATAGCAAATGGGCTTTATGTTGTTCGCCACAGATTTGGAGGCTCACTTGTGGGCCTACTAAGTTCATGCGCATACAAGGTTTCGCAAAAAGAAACTTAGTCAACAATCGACTCTACTAGCGTCGATCGTTAGATGTCAATCTAACGGCAATCGTGCTTCTTCAGCCTCGATCTTCCCGCCCCACCGCCCAAACCAGCGCCGCCGAACCGCTTCCTCCGCTTCCCAAAGGGTCGGGCAAGGTTGCCGGGCAGGCCTCACGGCCCCATCATACTCGCATCCCTGGCCTGTCTATCCTCTACTCACCCACACCTCCTGTTATTTTCCGCGACGGCAAATTAACCAATCAACCTCAGATTTCCATCACAGGCAGCCACTACCGTGTCTTCCCCGGCCCGCTGCTCCTTCAGAGGGCCTCACCGTCGCCCACCGCCTCTGGTGCTCTCGGCGCTGCATGGTCAACGATGTCCATCCAACGGCTGTAGTGCTTCTTCAACCTCTCGGTCTTCTTGCCCCACCGCCAAAGCAGCGCCGGTCGTGTCAAGATGCTCCTGCCTCCCATGGTCGGCTTATGCCGCCGGAGGCCTCACCGCCCCCATACTACTCCCACCGCTGGCCAGGCCATCCCTCCACTCACCCACTCCCCTGTTATTCTCACAGGCGACGCCAGCCTCACACCGCAGCCGAACCAAGTGAACCTCGTGTTCCTCTCCGCGGCATCATCATCGCTGCGTCTTCCCGGCTCCGCCGCCCCTTCCTAGGCCTCGCCATCGCCCACCGCCGTGGTGCTCTCGGCGCGGCGTGGTCAATGTGGTCAACTAACGACTTCCATCGGAAGAGTAGTGTACGGGAGAGGCCGACAATGGGTCCACGGCAGCCGCAAGGAAGTGCATCCTTATTACGCCGCAAAATAATTATTCCTCCACCGACAAATAGGACCCACCGACGGGCCACCAGATTTCATGGAAAAAACGCTTCCCTAACTGCTGGGACCCACCGGACGGGCCACCGATTTTGCGAAAAAACGCTTGTCTCGATCACTGGGACCCACCGGACGGACCACCGTATTTCTCGAAAAACGCTCTCCCATTGTCCACCGCACCCACCGGAAGTGCCTCCTTATTATGCATGAAAATGAATACCCCCGCTAGCTGGGACCCACCATGGTGGAGGCTGACTTGTGGGCATACTAAGTTGATGGGGACGGAGGCTTAGTCAATATGAACGATTCTAGCTCCAAAGGACCAGACGATGTCCATCCAACGGCCGTCGCTTGTTCAACCTCTCGCTTTCCTGCTCCACCGCCAAACAAGCGCCAAGGGACTGCTCGCTCCTCCCTCCTCACAGGCCGGGTCAGCCGCCAAGAGCCTCACCGCCCCACCAGATTCCCATCGCTGGCCTAGCCATCCTCTACTCACCCACACCTGATGTTATTCTCCGCGACGGCAGACGAACCAAGAAACCTCAGACAACAGATTCCCCGCCGCGGGAAACAACCGCCAGTTTTCCTCGCTCCGTGTCGCCCCTTCCTAGGCCTCGCCGTCGCCCACCGCCTCGTGTTTCGGGCGCGCGCCTGGTCAACGTGGTCAACAACTCGACATGCATCCGAAGTGGACTCAGATCAGAACGCCTCGATGCGGCTATATCTCCCACGTGTCGAGGCACGACTTAGAGGCATAATCGCATTGAAAGCAATGTCGCAAGTGAGGTAATCTTCACACAACCCATGTAATACATAAGGAAAGAGATACATAGTTGGCTTACACGCCACTTCACACAAAGACATACATAAACATCCATCATTCAGAGTACACTCAAGGTCCGACTACGGAACCAAAATAAAAGAAGATACCCCAAATGCTACATGATCCCCGATCGTCCCAACTGGGCACCACTACGATCATCGTGAAAGACACATAGTAACGACCACGCCTCGCCAAACTCCCACTTGAGCTCGGTTGAGTCACCTGCACCGCATCGCTGGCACCCGCAACTGTTTTGAAGTATCTGTGAGTCACGGGACTCAGCAATCTCACACCGCGAGATCAAGACTATTTAAGCTTATAGGAAGGACAGAGTAGTAAAGTGGAGCTGCAGCAAGTTTACTAGCATATAAGGTGGCTACTTCGCAAAAGAGAGCGAGAAGAGGAGCAAAGCACGGTCGTGAAACTAGTAGCGATCAAGAAGTGATCCTGAACTACTTACGCCGACATAACTCCAACATCGTTCACTTCCCTGACTCACGAGAAGAGACCATCACGGTTACACACGCGTTGATGTGTATTATAATTGAGGTCAACTTCGGTTTTCTACAACCGACATTAACAAATTCCCATCTGCCTCATAACCGGGCACGGCTTTCAAAGATATTACCTCGCAGGGTGTCCCAACTTAGCCCATTATAAGCTCTCACGGTCAACGAAGGATATTCTTCTACCGAAGACCCGATCAATCTCGAATCCCGGACTACAAGACATTTCGACAGAATAAAACAAGACCAGCAAAGCCACCCGAATGTGCCGAAAAATCCCGATAGGAGCTGCACATATCTCGCTCGTGGCACACCGGATGGGCAAGACGTCAAGTTGGCATAGACCCTCGGATTGCTCAGGGGGCGCCGGACATCGCCTAGGTTGGGCCAGCACTCAAGGAGCACCGGTCCGGGTTTAAAATAAGATGACCTCGGCTCGCGAAACCCGGGGAAAAGGCTTAGGTGGCAAATGGTAAAACCAAAGTTGGGCCTTGCCGGAGGAGTCTTATTCAAAGCGAACTGTCAAGGGGTCCCATAAATCACCCAACCGTAAGGAACGCTAAATCAAGGAACATAACACCGTATGACGGAAACTAGGTGGCAAGAGGAACAAAACACTGCATAAGGCCGAGCCTTCCACCCTTTACCAAATATATAGATGTATTAATTATAGCAGATATATATTGTGATATCCCCAACAAGTAAAAATGTTCCAACAAGGAACAACATCTCCATGTTCAACAAGGAACAAACTTCAGCTTCACCGCAACTAGCAACGCTATAAGAGGGCTGAGCAAAGCGTAACATAGCCAATCAACGGTTTGCTAGGAAAAGGATGGTTAGGGGCTGACATGGCAATATGGGTGGCATGATATAGCAAGTGGTAGGCATCGTAGCATAGGCATAGCAAAAGAGCGAGCAACTAGCATAGCAAAGATAGAAGTGATTTCGAGGGTATGGTCATCTTGCTCGCAATGTTCTCGAGTTGTCGAAAACTTGATCCTCGTAAGCTGCTCTCAACAGGTTCCTCGCTCACGCACTCGCCTCCGGATCTACCCAAAGCAACAACACAAACAAAGGAACCACAATAAATCACGGTGCAATGCACAATCAACATGATGCAAAACATGGCATGATATGCGGATGTGATATGCAATGCGATGTAAAGGCCCGAAGGTAAATGATGAACCAGGCATCAACTTGGCAAACCAAGTATGCCACTGAAAGATGAGATGATTTCGTTGAAATCGATATAAAGATCACCGAATCGGATGCACGGTTTGGAAATGACAAGCAAAACAAGAATGGCACAAATCTGCCATTAACAGCATGATGCCACTTAGCAAGCAACAAGAAATTAAGCTACTGCACCCAAACGTATCAACAAAGTACATGGAAGTGATCTACACAAGATGCTCGACAAAAGATGAGCACTGAGCTACGGCTAGTTCACATCATAACAGGTTCAAACAAGCATGGCAAAAGTGCACAAAATATCAGGCTGACATGGCAAAACAGCATCAGGTTGCAATGTTCAGAGCAACAAAACTACATGCTACAGGAACTTAAAATAGCAAAATATGGCATGGCATGAATCTACTCAAAGCATAGAACAAAAGTCCCTTACTGACCATAAGCCAAAAAGGATTAGAAAATATAGTAACACCCATGTCAATATTGAAAGTTTCGTTAACAGATTCAGCAACATGACATGTCAAAAACTGATAACAAGTAGGCATGTTTACAAGCTCAATGCACTCACCACAGAGTCTTATATGAAAAACTAAGCATACATACATCAAGAAGACATGGCATAGAAGACATACATGTCAAGAACAATAACATAGCATACATGGATCAACCACAACAACCTAGGCAAAATTGAATAACATGTAAACAATCTGCCAGGAAACATTTGATAGCAAAAGTAGAGCTCGATTGACTCAAGCTATGGCATTCCATAATTGCAAACAAAGGCATGGATGGATAGAGCAAGACATGTTTTACAAAACATCCTTACTGAAGTATCTCAAAATATGCATGGATCTCTCGGTAGCATCAAGTTAACATGGCATCAAAATATCAGCTAAACAGGGCTGAAAACAGCAACATCAGGACACCTACTTTGCATGCTTGTGCTAGTCACCACATAGATCACAAAAATACATGGCATACACCCCTGGAAAGATGGCATGGCATATTTCAAAACACATGTAGGGCTCAAATTCATAGGGTGCACACATCAATCATGGCAAAAATAACAAAATAGCAAGTTCTGTTAAGAAACAGAAACTAACATCACATAGCCCTCTTCTAACAGCATTTCGGGCATCAAGATGAGCTCAAATGAAAATGATGCAATGAGATGAAATGATCTACTCTTCGAGGCGAACATTTTGATATATTATACGCGCAAAATGGACCTACAGATGCAAAGTTACACTACGATGAAATTGGCACAAAATATCAATGATATAAAACTTAGAGGAAAAAATGGAGGGAGAAGTCAACGGAGCCCAGATCCGATCGGGACCCGATCGGGACGCTGTGGCGGCGGGCGGGAGGAGCTCGCGGAGGGAGGGAGGAGCGGCCGGCCGGAGGGGATCCGAGGCGGGCCGGCGGCGGCGGAGGCGCCGGGCGCAGCGTGAGGCGAGGCGGCGGGCGGCGACAGGCGGCGGCGGCGCGACGGGCGTGGCCGGGCCGGTATGGCGGCGGCGCGGGCCGGCGCGCGCGGAGGCGCCAGCGGCAGGCGGCGCGCGAGAGGCGGCGGCGCGGCGGCCGGGCCGAGGGCTTGGCGCTGGCCCATGGGCAGCAAGCGCGGCGGGCGAATCGGGACCGGCGCACACGTGGCACGCCTTTGGCGGGCGGCGGCGGCGGCGGATCGCGTCTGCTCGCCGGACGTGTCCGGCGGCGCGAGGGGAAATTTTAGGTTTGGGGTGGAATGATCCGGATTTTTCGTGAGGTGTTTAAATAGGCATAGAGGAGCTAGGAGAGTCCAAATGAGGTGTAGTTTTCGCCCACACGATCGTGATCGAACGACGGAGAGCATGGAAGTGACTTAGATGGGTTATTGGGCTGTTTTGAGGGGTGTTGGGCTGCAACTTAAAAGAGGCCTTTGCGAGAGTGCGGTTAACTGCTGAGTACCAAACGAGCTCCAAATGAGCCAAACTTACCGTGGTCTACGGTGGTATACCAAGGCCACTAGACAAACCTCGGTCCATTTCGAGAAGGTTTAGTACCGCACACGGAAAAACGTAAAGGGACCGCCGGGGAGATAGGAGTGCCGGATTGCAAAACGGACAACGGAAAAATGCTCGAATCATGAGACTAACACGTATGAAAATGCGATGCACATGATGACATGATATAAAATGCATGACATGGACAAAATGCAAAATGAAGAAAACCCAACCACGGAGGAAATATCATATATCAATGCCGAAAATGGCAAGAGTTGGAGTTACAAATATGGAAAGTTACTCCGGGTGTTACAACACTCCACCACTACAAGAGGATCTCGCCCCAGATCTAGGACTAAAAGAACTCCGGATATTCGAACGGAGGTGATCCTCGCGCCCCGTAGCTTCTTCGGTCGGAATGGTGTGACCACTTCACTTTCAGGAATTTGATTGACTTGTTGCAGTCTTGCGCCGGTTTCTTCAAGAATAGCAACGGGTGCTCATGATAAGAGAGATCTTCTTGAAGGTCAATCTCTTCGGTTGATAGTGCGCTCAGAGTCTTGAAGCACTTGCGGTTGTGACACATGAAACACATCGCACGCTTGCAAAGTTGGATGGAAGCTCGTTGATAGGCTAGATCGCATCTTTTGCCAATGATCTTGAAAGGACCCACGATCTAGGGGCAAGCTTCCTTTGATACCGGGTTTACGAGTGCCTTTCATTGAGAGACGCGGAGGTAGACATGGTCTCCGATTTCAAAAGCCACATCACGGTGCTTATCATCATAATAGTTTTCCGGGCGCGATTATGCTGCTTTGAGATTCTCACGAATGACTTGGCACATTTCTTCCGCTTCGGATCAAGTCATTGCCAAGAAGTTGGCGCTCACCTGTCTGCACCAATTGAGAGGAGTACGGCACTTTCGCCATAGAGAATTTCGAATGGGGCCTTGCCCAACTCGCTTGGAAGCTGTTGTTGTAGGAGAACTCGCATATGGAAGACAATCTTCCCACTTCATACCGAAAGAAATGACACAAGCCCCGAGCATATCTTCAAGGATTTGATTTACTCGCCCACTTGGCCACTTGTTTGAGGATGGAAAGCTGTGCTGAAACGAATGTTGGTGCCCATGGCCTTCAAAAGAATCCCAAAACTTGGAGGTAAAGATGCTGCCACGGTCTCAAGAGATCACTTGTGGAATGCCGCAAGGAGACAATCCTCGAGGTGTATAGCTCGCCAACCGAGCTGCTGTGATAGATTCTTTGATAGGAAGAAAATGAGCCACTTTAGTAAGCTTGTCAATGACAACGAAGATAGCATCATTTCCACGCTTGGACTTTGGAAACCAGTCACGAAGTCCATTTCAATATGATCAAACTTCCATTCGAATAGCAAGAGGTTGAAGGAGACCAGCTGGTCTTTGGTGTTCTGCTTTCACTCTTCTCGCAGACATCACACTCATTCACGAATTGAGCAATTTCGCTTCATTCGAGTCCACCAATATGACTGCTTGAGGTCATGGTACATCTTCGCATTTCCGTGATGAATGGATAGAAGCGAATTGTGAGCCTCGCTCATAATGACTTTTCTCGATCACCCTTAGGAACCACAATCCGTCCTCAAAGAAAAGAGTATCTTTGTCATCAACGTGGAAGCACTTGTACTTGAAAATGCCCTTGTCGATACCACGCTTCACCTTTTTCACCATGGTATCCAAGTTGAGCCTCACGAATCTGATCTTCCAAAGTAGGAGAGACTATGAGGTTGGCAAGAAAGCCTTGAGGAACAACTTGAAGATTCAGCTTATGGAAAGCTTCACAGAGATCCGGCCGAAGGGCTTGAGGATTAGACTGCTGCAAGAAGCCTTCCCGCTCAAAGCATCTGCAATGACATTGGCCTTGCCCGAGTATATTCAATACTTGGGTTGTACTCTTGAATCATTTCACCCATCGAGTCTGCCTCGAGGTTGAGGTTGGGCTGAGTGAAGATGTACTTGAGACTCTTGTGATCGGTGAAAATGTCCACTTTCCTTCCCAACAAGAGATGTCTCCACGTTATCAATGCATGGACAACTCGCCGCCAACTCAAGATCGTGAGTGGGGTAGTTCTTTTCGCTGGGCTTCAATCAAGAGAGGTATAAGCCACAACTCTTTCTCTTGCATTAACACAAGACCGAGACCTTGAAGAGAAGCATCACGTAAAACTTCAAATGGCTTGGATTCATCAGAGGAGTCAAGACAGAGCTGTGACGAGTTTCTCTTGAGAGTATTGAAAGCAACGCCACACTCGTGGAGACCGTATATACTTCACATGCTTCGAGAAGGTTGGAAAGAGGCTTTGCAATCTTGGAGAAGTTCTCAACTAATCTTCGCAATAGCTTGCAAGACCAAGAAAATCATGGAGCTGCTTGACATTCTCGAGGAGGTTCCCAATTCACAATTGCGGACACCTTCTGGATTAACAGCGATGCCCTTGGCGGAGATGATATGACCAAGATAAAGCACTTCATCAAGCCAAAATTCACATTTGGAGAACTTAGCATAGAATTGATACTCGAGCTTGTCTAGCACCAATCGCAAATGTTTGGCATGATCCTTCTTATTCTTGGAGAAGACCAAAATATCATCAAGATAGACCAAGACGAATTCATTGGTGTAGGGGTTGAAAATGAAGTTCATCATCCGAGAGAATGTTGGAGGAGCATTGACGAGGCCGAAAGACATGACAGTATATTCATAAGAACCAAAGCTTGTTCTGAATGCTGTCTTGGGAATATCTTGTTCACGAATGCGAATCTGATGATACCCCATACGAAGGTCAAGCTTGGAAAAACTTTAGCACCTTTGAGTTGCTCGAAAAGCTCATTGATGTTGGGAAGTGGATACTTGTTCTTGATTGTCTTCTTATTCAATGGACGGTAATCGACGCAAAGTCGGTCCGCGCCATCCTTCTTCCGGACAAAAGAACACCACAACCCCAAGGAGATGAACTCGGTCCGATCAAACCCAGACGCTCTTGTTCATCGAGCTGCTTCTTCAATTCCTTCAGCTCATCAGGTCCAAGCTTGTATGGACGCTTGCAAATGGGTTCAAGTGCCGTGCTCAAGATCGATAACGAACTCAATCGGCCGATGAGGAGGCATACCCGAAGCTCTTCCGAAAGACATCTTGGTACTCACAAACGATCGAATCGAGAGATAGCATTCAGTTCGCCCTTCTCATTGAGAGAAAACAACCAATGGTTTCATCACGAAGCGCATAGATGATCACATCATTAGAAGAGTGAGTCAATTGAATTTCCCGGCAGCACAATCAAGCTGAGCTTTGTGCCGAGAAAGCCACCCATTCCGAGAATAAGATCAATATCCGAGTCACCAAGAACCATTGGTTTAGCCAGAAATCTATAATCGCCCATCTTGATAGAAACATCCGAGCCATCATTTTGTATTCATGAACAAACCCGAGAGGAAACCGCTATCGCTTAGGCAGATCGACAAGATGCAAATTGTTCATGGATGCAAAAGGTCTTGATATGAAAGAAATAGATGCACCAAAATCAAATAAGACTTTTGCAGAATATCATTAATCGAAGATTACCCATTATCACATCGTAAGATTCTCCGCTTGAGCTGCATTCATCATATTCACCTTTGCAGACTTGGGATTATGCTTGACCACCGCATTGCTGGAAGATTTCACAGAGGAGGAGGCGGAGGCGCCTTTGGTTGAAGCACTTGTTCGATAGTGACCTTTCACGACATTTGTTGCAAGTCACTTCAGAGAGCGGACGGTGGTAAGGAGCACTTGACCTTGGAGCTTGAGAATTAGACTTGTTTTGATAGCTTGGG
This sequence comes from Aegilops longissima, assembly GCA_021605205.1. Lineage (NCBI taxonomy): Eukaryota > Viridiplantae > Streptophyta > Magnoliopsida > Poales > Poaceae > Aegilops > Aegilops longissima. The sequence continues at coordinate 427,401,250 of CM038680.1, forward strand.
TTGGGTGGGTGGGAAGATCCACGCCACCGAGTTCTTCTCACGATAAGGCCGACGGAACAGAGGAGGAGGAAGGTAAAACTTCGCTGCTTAGCTGCCACTTGAGAGGAAGAAGAAGACTGAACTGCATCCCCGATTCTCTTCTTAGAAGCCTCACATTTGAGCTGGGCAGCTTCTTGCTTCAAAGGCCATGTTGTAGAATTCATCATACTTATCCGCTCAAAAAGCACAAGAGCTAATTGCAGATCTTCTCTCGCACCACCTCTGAATTGATAGATCATACTCTTCTCATCGTGCACGCCTTGCTTAGCAAAACGAAAGCGAAGCTCGAACTGGATATTGTATTGATACGACATGTTGCTCTGCTTGAGATTGCGGAACTCCTCACGCTTGCTCTCAACAACACTTTTCGAATGTGATGAGCTCAAATCACGACGAACTCATCCTGTAATGACACGACCTCCTCTCGAATCTTTGTATTGTCGGTACCACTCAAGCAGCTTGATCCTTGAGTTGAAACGATGCAAACTTGACAAAGTCCTCGTGTCCGACATTGCTACAATCAAAATGCTTGCAGATGTCCACTAACCAATCGTCAAGATCTGTGGCCTCGACACGTAAACCGAAAGACTTCGCTGATTAGCGAGGAACCGATCGAGAGTAGCAAAGTGCGGCTGATTGTTGCCTTGACCTTGATTTCCTTGATTGCCTTGCCTCGAGTACGCTTCTTGCAAGAGCTGCAAAATCATCTCGAGCATTGGCATTGGTGGCTGCCATGATAGCTTGCCAGCCTCCGGAGGCGGAGGTGGAGGTGGAGGGTTCGACCGATCCCCATCATTGCGATCCGGATTCGACGCTGCGGAGCCATCCTCAAGAGGGTGACATCCGTTAGTCCTTTGATAGACAAAAGATAAGTAGAATCAACGGATAGAAATTGCAACATATAGTCTTCACAATAAACATTCAACAAGAATGAACGAATGAATTCCAAAAGTTAATCATCACACGCCCATCAAGGTGAGAAGCCACTTAGATAAAGATATGGAAACAACATCTGCCTTAGAAACAACTCAATATCACAACTGAAAACAAATGATTGGCTTCTAGAATGAGCCGAACAAACACATGATAGAGATTTCGCCAAAGTGTTCGTGGTGGGGCCCACACGGACACGACGATAGCGGACGCCACGAATGACAAACAAGACGCCCCGAATCAGATAGCCAAGGATTCTTTAAGACGCCTCGCACCATCAGAATCGACCGTGAATGGGCGGACCACTAGACGCTGAACCCCAATCTCAAATCATACATCCGTCGGAAAGAATATCCCGTAAGCTACTAGAATTCCCACCTATAAACTCCCAAACTTTCTGTTATGCAATCTGGTGTTGGGGATACAGGGACACAAAATATATCACCCAAACTAACAATACCTAGATCCAACAGTATCCATCCACAACACATAACCAAGAAATCCTCGAAATCGTGGTACCTCGACCTTCAAAAACATCCATTATACAAGTCATGGCAATACTCCCTTTTCGCCAAGATCGGGCTATCGAGGTTATCTCACCAACAACTGCACAAAAGAGATTTCGATGTCGGCAAAACTCGTATTCCAGAATCGCAACGATAAAATTGTGACGACAACACCGGAGCTCAACTCCCCGACACCGCCACAACCCCTAAATGTCGAGGCACCAAGAACAATGTTCTCGCCACAAAACCATCGGAACGATTCCAAGATACCCACGTGATCCTAAAAAAATTTTAGTGAAATTTGAGAAGAGAAGAGTCAAAACTCTACGCCAGAGACCTCACCAGAGCGATTTAAGGACTGGGAGTAAAAAGAATCCTACTCTCCGATATATATAATCCTAAGACTCAAAACATTTTCCATTCTAGACACAACAACGCCAAAGAAACAATCAAGTAGGGGGCTCTTAAGTCGGGAAGGCTCGATTACCAACTTGTAACGCCCGATGCGCCTATATCTCCCACGTGTCGAGGCACGACTTAGAGGCATAACCGCATTGAAAGCAATGTCGCAAGTGAGGTAATCTTCACACAACCCATGTAATACATAAGGAAAGAGATACATAGTTGGCTTACAATGCCACTTCACACAAGACATACATAAACATCCATCATTCAGAGTACACTCAAGGTCCGACTACGGAACCAAAATAAAAGAAGATACCCCAAATGCTACACAGATCCCCGATCGTCCCAACTGGGCACCACTACCGATCATCGTGAAAAGACACATAGTAACGACCACGCCTCGTCAAACTCCCACTTGAGCTCGGTTGAGTCACTTGCACCGCATCGCCGGCACCGCAACTGTTTTGAAGTATCTGTGAGTCACGGGACTCAGCAATCTCACACCCGCCAGATCAAGACTATTTAAGCTTATAGGAAGGACAGAGTAGTAAAGTGGAGCTGCAGCAAGTTTACTAGCATATAAGGTGGCTACTCAAGCAAAAGAGAGCGAGAAGAGGAGCAAAGCACGTCGTGAAACTAGTAGCGATCAAGAAGTGATCCTGAACTACTTACGCCGACATAACTCCAACACTCGTGTTCACTTCCCGGACCACGAGAAGAGACCATCACGTTACACACGCGTTGATGTGTATTATAATTGAGGTCAACTTCGGTTTTCTACAACCGACATTAACAAATTCCCATCTGCCTCATAACCAAGGGCACGGCTTTCGAAAGATATTACCTGCAGGGTGTCCCAACTTAGCCCATTATAAGCTCTCACGGTCAACGAAGGATATTCTTCTACCGAAGACCCGATCAATCTCGAATCCCGGACTACAAGACATTTCGACAAAGAATAAAACAAGACCAGCAAAGCCACCCGAATGTGCCGAAAAATCCCGATAGGAGCTGCACATATCTCGCTCTCGTGGCACACCGGATGGGCAAGACGTCGGTTGGCATAGACCCTGGATTGCTCAGAGGCGCCGGACATCGCTTCAGTTGGGCCAGCACCAAGGAGCACCGTCCGGGGTTTAAAATAAGATGACCTCGGCTCGCGAAAACCCGGGGAAAAGGCTTAGGTGGCAAATGGTAAAACCAAAGTTGGGCCTTGCTGGAGGAGTCTTATTCAAAGCGAACTGTCAAGGGGGTCCCATAAATCACCCAACCGTAAGGAACGCTAAATCAAGGAACATAACACCGTATGACGGAAACTAGGTGGCAAGAGGAACAAAACACTAGGCATAAGGCCGAGCCTTCCACCCTTTACCAAATATATAGATGTATTAATTATAGAAGATATATATTGTGATATCCCCAACAAGTAAACATGTTCCAACAAGGAACAACATCTCCATGTTCCAACAAGGAACAAACTTCAGCTTCACTCGCAACTAGCAACGCTATAAGAGGGCTGAGCAAAGCGGTAACATAGCCAATCAACGGTTTGCTAGGAAAAGGATGGTTAGGGCTGACATGGCAATATGGGTGGCATGATATAGCAAGTGGTAGGCATCGAGCATAGGCATAGCAAAAGAGCGAGCAACTAGCATAGCAAAGATAGAAGTGATTTCGAGGGTATGGTCATCTTGCTCGCAATGTTCTCAGAGTTGTCGAAAGCTTGATCCTCGTAAGCTGCTTCTCAACAGGTTCCTCGCTCACGCACTCGCCTCCCGCTCTACCCAAAGCAACAACACAAACAAAGGAACCACAATAAATCACGGTGCAATGCACAATCAACATGATGCAAAACATGGCATGATATGCGATGTGATATGCAATGCGATAAAAGGCCCGAAGGTAAATGATGAACCAGGCATCAACTTGGCAAACCAAGTATGCCACTGAAAGATGAGATGATTTCGTTGAAATCGATATAAAGATCACCGAATCGGATGCACGGTTTGAAATGACAAGCAAAACAAGAATGGCACAAATCTGCCATTAACAGCATGATGCCACTTAGCAA